>LR140913.1:0-14428 GCA_900659605.1 Tisbe holothuriae | reverse complement strand
GGACCACACTTACACGAAGCTTGCCAGCATCATCAAGAATAGAGAGAAGAAAAACTTCTTCTCCTCCCCCGAGACAGCCGAATACAAAAAGGTTTGGCCCAACCTCTCCGTGTCCGTCAACACCAACGACTCTAACCCAACCCCATTCATCATCCTCGACGCCGACAGGATCGTCGTGCCCGAGGCATTCAGGAGGGACATCATGAAGAAGCTCCACGCAGCACACTGCGGCTACGATAAAATGTACAAGACAGCCCAGCAGCTCTATTACTGGCCCACAATGAGAATGGACATCTCCAACTTCACCAAGACTTGCCTCCCATGCACCCGCGAGGCACCCGTGCCCAGGAACGAACCTTTCGTGCCCAGAGACTCACCACCGCACCCCATGGCGGCCGTTGCAATTGATTACATGCAGTATGCGGCCAAAGACCGCCTCATCATGGCAGACAGGTTCTCCGGTTGGACCTGGTGCACACCGCCCATGAGGAGCACCACCGTCGCTGCGACCACAGCCACCCTCACAGTGTGGTTCAACACCTGGGGATGGCCGTACTCGATCAGATCGGACGGAGCCCCACAGTTCCGGGACTCCTTCGACTCCTGGGTCAAGGACAACAACATGGTGCACGAGCTCTCCAGCGCCTACAACCCAGCCTCCAACGCGCTCGCGGAAGCAGCTGTCAAACAATGCAAGGCCATCATCAAGAAGCTGGACAACGCGACCGAGGAGGCCATCCAGGAGGCGTTGTTCTCCTTCAGAAACACGGCCAGGAGCGACGGGTACAGCCCCGCTCAGCTCTTCCTAGGTAGGAGGATGAAGGGCTTCTTGCCCATGCTCCCGCAGCATACCACCATCGCCGCCAGCAACTTCAAGGACGGCCGCCTCGCAAGGGACGCCATGGCCGATTCCGCGGCCAACAGCAACGACAAGACCGCACGGGAACTGCCGCGCCTGAAGGAAGGGCAGCACGTCCTCGTATACGATACAAGGTCAAAGAAATTTTCAATCCCCGCCACCGTCAGCAGCACACGCGCCAAAGGCCGCTCATACGTGCTCCAAGACACCTTCGGCAGGGTTATGGTCCGCAACCGCCGCCATATCAGCCCCGTTCCCGGCGCCATAACCTCCGAGGCCGCCAAGGACTGCCTGGACATGGCCGACATTCCCATTGACGAAATGGAACATACGGAGCCACAGCAGACGGCTCCAGTACCCAGACGGAGCGCTAGGATCAAGAAGAAGAAGGAAGACAGGAAGCAGCTCATCAACGAAACCGTTAAGAAGATTAACACTTTGATGTCAAACTCCCAAAACGACGCTCAAAAACCAGTTTTCGGTGCCGTCGCTAAGATGACCGCTGGAAAGCAAGCTGCGATTATGGCTGCTACACTTCCCTTTCCTGTCAAGCAGTATAAATACTCGCTCATTCTCCGCATCATCCATCAGTCCTGCAGCGTCTCCTTTCACTTCCACTTCCACTACTACAAGAAGTCATTCAACATGGGCAACTGGGCATCCGCACCGGCCGAGACATCCGACGAAGGCATGGCAAAGTTCAGGATGTGCATGAAGCTGGTGGAGAACGTCAGGAAGGAGTTAACCAACCAGACGATCATTGGGGCCCAGAACAACCAGAGCGGCGGCTTCAGGATCTTTGACATCCACTTCACCAATGCAACCGCCGTAAGCTACACCTCCCTCGCAATATTCCTCGCGTTCCTTTTCGGAATTCTTTTCGCCGTCACCTGCAGCTTTGCTACAACAAGTGGTTCGCAAGCCACGTCGACGGCATCCGGAACACGGCGGAGTTGGACGCGGCCAGACGAGACATCGACTCCATCCAGAAGCAGCACATCCGAGAGCTCAACCAGCTGGAGAAGGAACACGCCGCCATCACCAGCTCGCTCGAGCGCCAGCTCCACTCGGCCAGGGAGGAGGCAGCAAGGTATAAGGACAAAGCTGAAAGAGCCAGAGAGAGGGCTTCAGAGATCGATTTCGCCCGCATGTTCATGGCCAACAACATGCCCCATTCCCACCGCAACAACGCCCCCATGACCTCTTACCCGTACTTCGGCAGCGGCCGCCGCAACAACCTGCCGTCCATCACGTACGAGTCCGGATAGGACACGACCATATCCACGCCGAGGAACGGCTATGGATACAAAAATTTTTTATTGCCCTCTAAGGGAACCTTTTTAGTGCCCACTAGGGACCGTTTAGTGCCCACTAGGGACTCAATCCTTTCTACACATTTAATGCACCATTTACTACCCGATTTTTAGACCTGTTAGGAGTCTAAACATTTTTTTACGTGCACATACAATAGACTATTTATCATCTTAAATACTAAGAACAAATCAAGAACATGACTACGGATTAACACGCCACCAAGAAGACATGTATGACGAACAAGAAGAAGAAGAAGAGGATCCAGAAGATCCATGATTCAATAATCTTATTCACATCTTGTTATTATTGCTTTAAGCGTACGAGCCACATCAGTCGTCTCAAGTGTAATCATAATTACTTTAAGATGAAATACAGCATTCGTGATTCCAAGTTTACCCCGACCGGATATACACCGGACCTTTCATTAACAGTACAGCTCGGTTTGGAGGAGCATATTTGCAAAATGTTACCGAATAATTCATTTTGCAAAAGATGAATGCAAGAAAATGCAATATCCCCCAAAACTAGCAATGGTTGCAAGAATGCAATCTAAAATGTTTTTTACATATTCTCTTTAAGAGTCTGTCAAAAAGTTTGTTTAAAAATACGTTCTTTTCGGCCTTATAACATGATATCTCCCCCTGCACAAAAGTGGATCCAGCAAGCACAAAGGGCAGGCAAGCCAGCGGAGAAAAAAGTGGATCCACGGAGACTGAGGGGCATAGTACAGACAGTAACTGTTGTCATGTCTCTACTTATCCTATTGTCTCGAAATTCAACAAGCATATGACACTCGAACATTCATGGTCGCGTCACGGGTAAAAAAATGAAATATTCATAAGGCAGCTACATTATCCTGCCATTGTTTCCAGTTCTTTGCCTTTGTATTTAGTAAAATATGAATATGTTGCAAGAAAAACGTATATTTGATCTATATAGAGAACTATAATTAGTCTGTCTCAGAGGCATTTAAATTACGAACACCGAAACACCGAACAGCCTTCATTAGGATCCTCCTACTAACAATGTTCCTCTCTCCGACAGACCGGCAATAAAGACCTGAAACATCCGCTGAACATTATCCAAAGTTTTCTTACTTTAAAATTTTACAATGTATGTCATTTTGTGGCCAAATTAACGGATAATAAGCTCCGCCTTCAAAATATTCGAACGGCGATTAGAAGTTTGAAGATCCCCTGAAAAAACCGACACGCGACAATTGAATATACAGGGTGTTTCATAATTCGTGTCCTCATTACAAATACTAATAGCTCGCTTGTGCTTGACTTTAGAAGATATCTTGTGAAATAAAGAAATAAAATTTAGAGTGGGAAATTTTATGTGGGACTAATATTTACACCAACTTTGCTTGCTATGTTTTGATACCACTGTGCTGAAATAGACCTTATAATTACAGCTTTCAGTCCAATGATTGTTACAAAGTCAGCCTCATGTCTACTTAATAGTCCATGGGACACTTTTAAGAGCTCTTACAAACTCTAAAATAGTATTTACTCCCTTGGAAGTATTTATTAGTATGCTTAATATAGGTTACTGGTCATTGTTTGATTCAAACATGGGTGCTAAACCCCTTTAATTGGAAAAAAGGGGCAAAAATCTCTGCAGCCCTTTAAATAATACCCTTATGCAGCCAAATTTTTCAAATAAATGTCAAAATATTATTTTATATTCTATTTATACATACATTTTTGCTATTTATGCTAAAATATATGTTTGTATTTCATAGATTGTGTAGGCTTACTAAAAGGTTTACTAGTTTGGGACTGCAAAAATTTAGCCAGACTGGCCCAAGAGCTGCTCATGCACCAAAATGGTACCTTGTTTTGCATGCTACAAATGCATTATGAAACAGGAAAAATTGACTTTAAGGGGGAATTTATATAAAATTTCCCACTCTCCTCTAGCTTTTTTAACTTCATAAGAAAATATCTCATTGTCCCCATGTTTGAGTTATGAGCATTTGTAATAGGGACACGAATTATGAAACACCCTGTATAAAAGCTGTCTAACATGGATAGTTACATACAATCATGCAATTATGTACAACTATAGTCCTGTAAAATTGTAATGTTATTCATATACTATAGGAATTAACATTAGTGCATAGAAAATAATTTGGACTAGGGCGCGTTTGGTGCTTGCTTCCTTTTTTCATTGTAAATATTTAGTGCAACCTATTTTAAGTGTAATTGGGTCACTGATCGGACAATATTAGTATCTTTTTATATAAAAAAAGTTCTAACACATGAATTGATCTAATTTTCAAAAAACTCGCAAAATCTTGCATTAAAATAGATTTCCATCCCAGACAGGCAACTTTTTGCATTTCTGCCAAGCAAGTTTTGCCATTTCTACCGGCAGTTCTCGCGTTTCTGCCGAGAAATGTTTGGGACTTAGAAAAATTCTCGTATTCTCACCTTCTTTTTTGAACATTTTTCTAAGTATTTTAGCACGCCCAATAACTCAGTTAATGAAAGAGGTGCTGGTGCACTGAGCAAAACGTGATAAAAGAGACAAATCAAGGAGATAGACATAAAGGTAGTGTCAATTGGGTCTAATTTTATGTGCTATCATTCTTTTTTATCTTTATTAGTTACTTTGGAGAAAAATTGTGTAATGAATATTAGATCTATGCACCAAACAAAATATAATTTCCTTATATTTGCTCCAAAACGTCCTTTTTAACATTATTGAAAGTAAATGAGTTACGCACCACCTTATTATAAATATCCTTGTATGTGCGGTTGTCCTTAGCAGAGAATAGGGTAAAGAGACAAAAGGGAGAGGACTGAAACAAAATCGGGAAGCGCACGCCTGCAAGAATTATTGTTAGTCCCAGAAATATCCTCGACAGAAATGAGAAAAAACTGCTCGGCAGAAATGGCAAAGAATGCCGGCAGAAATGCGAAAAGTTGCCAGTCCCTGCGATACAGCATATCAGACTAATATCCAATGCCAATGATGGCAATGCATTTCGATGCAATAGGATCATATTATAATAAAACATCCCATATGGCCCTTTTTGGAATTGTAACTCTAACTTTTTCAATAGCGACTATAATTGCACTAATGAGCAATCTAAAAATATAGGATGAGCATTTAAAAGAAATTGAACAAAATTTGATCTTGTTCAAAATAAAAAAAGGATAAAAAATATCCCAGCCGGGTACTATTAGCTAATAAAACAGCGTGGTGGAGAGTAAAATAACGTGCCAATTACGAGGTACCATGTGGATAAGATCATTTAACAGTTGTCCTTTTTCCTAAAGTTTTGCTAATATTGTACGCGTATATTTACTATATTATAACACGTACACCGATTTTCAAAATGAAATCGAGGATCATTATTATTACCTCATTATCTACTTATGCATTATGTACATAATAATGTTATATTGCTACCCACAGTGTTTGGATTCAGGATATTGCATGCCGGAGGTGACTAAGAACAAAACCTATTGGAATACCTAGAACACATTTTGTTTTTAGTCACCTCCGGCATGCGATATCCTGAAGCCAAACACTGTGTACCTGTTCAATAAAATCACGCTCTTTCATGACAATCTTTAAAACGACGAATATTATGCATGCATATTTCAACACAAGAAAACGTTACACTTCCAGCTGCAGGTTGATATTAGCAGGCAGCAAGACCCGCCCTCTCACAAAACAATGCATCGATAAAGCCGCGTTGACATCCCCTGAATTCCGCGTTGCTCTCCTCAAGCCACTCCTTCAACATGCTGAGGCCAGTGTTATTGCTACTCCTGCTGCAGCTGACCAGCTCGGTGCGCGGGCAGGACAAGGAGTGCACCAATGGTGAACCCCGGACAGAGAACCCACTGGGGAGCTGTGCCTGTCCTGGACACCTCTGGATCAGCCCTGGGTGTGAGGAGGGGTACTGGTGTGCAGATGAACTGGGGAATGGATGCTACAAGGTAGGATACTTTAATGTTATCATCTGCATATAAAACGTCTATATGCCAATAGACCTGTCCGGATGGTGAAATAGTCCAAGCAGACTTTGCAGCTGAAGAGTGGAATTGCGTTCCCACAGCTAAGGCTGGAGAAGAAGACTATCTTGATCCAAGAGTCTCTGTCAAGTGTCCCATCGGCACGTACAACATATGTCCATCTGATGATAGGGCTACCCCGCCTAATGAGGTGGACGGCAACCCACTTGGCACATGCCGGTGTGATGGGGAGGTCTGGTTGGCAGAAGGGTGTAGTTATGGGTTCAAGTGTAACTCTACAGAAGAGGATGGGGGTCTGTACAAGTCTTGTCCAGAGGTGAGACCATAATATACAAGAGTAATTAAGTCACTGTAATACTGTCTGTGTATTGCAGGATCAAACATTGTACATTGATTTTGAAACCATGGAATGGAGTTGCACAACCAATACAGATACCTGTCCAGGTGGGGCTGTTAACGGATTTGGATGCCCCATGCCAGAATGCACTTACGCTAAGAACCCATTTGGAGAGTGTGGCTGTGATGAACAATTCTTTGTCAATGAGGATTGTACCATGGGATTCTATTGCCAATCCAACATCCCTGATCCATATCTCTATGATGGATGCATTCAAACATGCCTGGATTCTGAGCATCTAGTCCCTGACTTTGCCAACGGCAAATGGAGCTGCCAGCCAAAGGCGCTTGTCCCTAAATGTCCGGGAAAATTTAATGTTGAGTGCCCTACTGATGATGTTGGAAACAACTTTAACAGCAGCCTCTGTGAGTGTGATGGTCAAATCCATGTGAGCTCAGATTGCAAGGAGGGTTTCTACTGTCTGTCCAGATTTCCCGGTGGTGGCCAGCCGATCAAGTGCGATATTGAGGGTGAGCTCATTGTGGCTGACTTTGAGAACCTGGATTGGGACTGTGAACCGTCTGATAAGTGTCCAGGATTGGGAGGGTTCAAGTTGGGTTGCCAAGGTGGAAATGTGGCACTACCCCCATTGGAGTGTGACTTTGCTGCCAATAGCATTGGAACATGTGGTGGATGTGAAGGCCAGATATTCATCAATAATGACTGCTCAGAGAGCTTCTACTGCTCCCAGGCTATACCTGAGGGTCAAGCTGAGGATGTGGACGGCTGCCACCTGTCATGCAACAGCAACCAACGCGTGTACATCAACATGGAGACCAAGAACTGGACATGCGTTGACCGGGATGAGGACTTCAAATGCCCAGGAGAATTCTCAGTAGACTGCCCGGATGACAACTTCCCCGTAGAGTGCGGCTGCAAAAACGAGCTCTGGGTCAACGACAACTGCAATGAAGCCTTCCTGTGCCATGGCGAGATGGTAGACGGGCTTAATGATGGCACTGTGGCCAAATGCCCCGAGGGCAAGATCATTCATATTGACTACAACATGCCGTGGGTGTTTGGCTGCGTGGATGAGAGTAACAATTGTGCTGGGTCGTTTCATTATGGGTGTGGCGCGGATGAGTGGCAGCAGCTGACGACCCCTGCTGCGGGGGACACGACAACAGGGGCTGCGGGTAGAATGGCAGTAGGTGGAAGTACGATGATGGCTGTTGTGCTTCTAGTTGTTAATATTTATTGAGATAATGTTAATAATGTGTTATGAAATATACTCAATTTAGAAGAAAAAATATGCATGCTGTACTGATTAATTGATCACAACTGCATTCATTTGTCTATTCACGAACTTCATAATCTGTTAATATTGCCCAACGTAATTAACATCATGACTCAATTCCACACCATAAATTCATCAAACATCTGCATCACCCACGTCAATGACAGCCACAATAACCTCTGGCCATAAACATCAGCTGCACAATCACCAACATGGCGGGATCGTTACTTCCTCTCCTACTACTACTAACGCTCATATCCTTCAGCTCAGCCACTGACTTCCCCTGCAACGACGGCAGCGTGGTGACCAGCAACCCAATCGGGACGTGTGTCTGCGACGGCCAGCTGTGGGTCACGGAAAACTGCACCCAGGGGTTCCACTGTCATGGGACGTCAGGAGAGGGCTGTTACAGGGTGAGGCTGTCATAATGTCTGAAATCATAAATGGCGTTAACACAAAAAAATCTATTGCAGGAGTGTCCTGAGGGTAAGGCTCTCTTCACCTCATTCCAGCATGGCTACTGGGAATGCCGTGATTACACTTTCCCTGACAGCATAGATGACAAGATCTTCACCCCAAAGTGTGGCTATGATGTGTGCCCATCAGATGAGAGGGACACAACACCAGCACCGCCGGATGAGATCACTGGGAACCCGATGGGGCAGTGCCGGTGTGATGGAGAGATCTGGATGTCTGAAGGGTGCAGCTACGCATTCCAGTGTAACTCGGAGATGGAGTTTGGGGGAGAGTACATTGCCTGTCCAGAGGTAAAAAAATATAAGACTATTTATTACTTTGCAATTGTCTAGCTATAAAATAGCTATTACATTTTTACATCCTTAGGGTGAGACTGTATTTGTCGATTTTGAAAATCTTGACTGGAGCTGCACAACAGACACTTCCACCTGCCCTGGTGGTGAAATTGACGGCCTTGGCTGCCCCATGCCAGAGTGCAAGTTCTCTGTAAACCCACTTGGGGAGTGTGAATGTGACGGTCAGCTGTTCATCAATGATGAGTGCACACAGGGGTTCTACTGCCAGAGCAACAACCCTGATCCGTACATCTATGATGGATGCATCCAGGAATGCTTTGGAGATGAGGTACTAGTTCCAGACTTTGCCAACAACCACTGGCGCTGCCTACCCAGGAATGAGTTGGAGGTCTGTCCCGGAGCCTTCAACTTGGAGTGTCCTGAGAATGATCTTGGACATGGGTTTGACAGCTCACTCTGTGAATGTGATGGTCAGATCATCATAAGTGGAGACTGCCGAGAGGGTTTCATCTGTGTGGAGAGATTCCCCAGCGGTGGTGTGGACATCCTATGCGACGAGGGTGAGGTCGTGGAACTTGACCCCAAGAACCTCCTCTGGTCGTGTACATACAACACTGGAATGTGCCCCGGCCTGGGCGGCTTCACTGCAGGCTGTGATGGTGCAAGCTACACCCCGCCCCCTCCATCATGTGAGGAGTTCACGTCCAACCCGTTTGGCTCATGTGATGGCTGTGGTGGGCAGATCTTTGTGAATGAAGACTGCACTGAGGGCTTCACATGTTCGCTGTACCTTCCATCTGATGACGTTGACGGTTGCCATAAGAAGTGTGATGCAGGCGAAAGGCTGGACGTTGATCTCTTCAACAGGGCGTGGGACTGCGTGCCCAGGGAGGATAACTTTGTCTGCCCCGGTGCGTTTCAGGTTGACTGTCCTGAGGATGACGGTGGCAGCCCTGTCCACATTGAGTGCGGTTGCCGGAATGAGGTCTGGGTCAGCCCAAACTGCGACCAGGCGTTTGTATGCAATGATGAAGCGGTGAATGGGGTTAATGACGGGAGGCTGATCACTTGTCCTGAGGAGGGTCAGATTCTGGACATCAGCCTGGTCAAGCCGTTGCAGTACAGGTGTACTGATAGTGAGACTGTTTGTCCTGGGGCGTATCACTTTGGATGCGTAGGGGGAGATTTTGGGGATCTGTCAACCACTACAGAGGAGCAAGGAACGCCTGGAGAGGAGGACACGACAACAAATGAGGGGCAAGGGACAACTGGGGTGGAGGATACGACGACCGGTGAGGAGGAAGGGACAACCGGGGAGGGGGACACAACGACAACGGCCGGAGTGAATGGAGTGGCTTCGTACACGAGCATCATTGCATTTGTGATTTATTTTAATAAAATTATACGTTGATTATTTATTTTCATAATGTATGACTAGGGCCGCTGAAGACGTAACCCTTAAATTTAATGAATATTGCAAAGTGTTGTGTGATTATGTATAACATATTTAAGGGACAATAAAGCGGGAATAACGAAAATATGTATCATATATGTAATGGATTATGAGGGTTTTATTGCATATTGCAAGTCAATTAAATCAAGCAAGAATTGCGATAATCTGCATAAGCTCATAAATAAATTAGCACTTGCACGTGTCTAGAATCCAAGGATTAGACGAGGGATTATCTATCTCACTTTCTGGAGCAGCAATTATTAGTACAAAATATTCAATTACCGCAATGAATGATGTATTACATTGCCGGTTCGAAGTTTTATAAAGTATTTAGGAGTTATACAGCTTGTTTTTTGACAGAGAACGTATACAGTACAATTGCAATTTATATGCGTGAATACGGGATTCAACAGTGTGATGGAATACATTTGAATGTTTACGTTTTTTCTTCGGATTTATGATTTTACCATTGAGTGATTTTGTCTGGCAGGTTCCAAGCATGACTAATTTCGTAATCAATTGTAGTTTTGTATTTGTAATCATTATGGCAATAAAGACAAGCATCCCTGATTCCAATACTCGAGGTGAATATATAAATGATTCATTCATCACAGTAAAAAAATGATTCATTCGTACTTTATAGCTTGGAATTCAATAGCACATGCATGACTCATAGAAATTTAGCTCATTAAAAGCTTAACCCATAAATTTGACCCCATTTAGCAATTAACTACTCCATGCATCTGAAAATTTTCACAATCTTTTACAGCTGGAAGGCACTAAATAGCTCCTTATCTGAGCGTTTACAGGTTATATTTATGGCTAATGACTTTTCCCAAGGCCTAACACTGTTAATGAGACGACTACAATTGTGGAGGACAGATCTTGGGTACTTCAGGTTTAACATGTGGAAACTCAAGCCAGCATGGCTGATTGGGTTGTTGGCTATAGCTGGGCAAACGGTTGCTCAAGAGTGTGAGAACTCAGAAGTTAGGACTGAAAACCCTTTGGGAACATGTATTTGTGATGGTCAGCTGTGGGTTGCTCCCGGATGTCTTGAAGGCTATTGGTGCCAGGATACTTCAGGAGCTGGATGCTACAAGGTAGATCAAGACATTTTATGATCTACTTACAAATTGGGCATTTTTCTTTTCTTTTTAGTCTTGTGCTGATGGAGAGTTTCTATCAACAAACTTTCTTTTAAACAAATGGGAGTGTCTCACCATAGGAGGAAAATCCTCAGAAATTGAATTTTCCTATGACTTTTTTGATGAGAGTAGAACCACAACAAGCTGTCCTGTTGACTCGGGTTACCATGTATGCCCAAGTGATGGGGAGGTTCCTACACCCATTCCACCAGAGCAAGTGACAGAGAACCCTCTGGGAACATGCAGATGTGATGGTGAAATCTGGGTTGCAGAAGGATGTGCATATGGGTTCTATTGTGATGAGACACATGAAAGTGGGATTGGTGGTGAATATCTTTATTGTAAAGAGGTGAGATAACACTTGTCCCAGGCATACAATGTAAAAAATGTATTTTTCAGGGAGAATACCTGCATGTCGACTTTGATTCAAAAACTTGGCAGTGTACAACTACTCCTGGAAACTGCCCTGGGGGTGAAATTCTTGGAGCTGGGTGTGCTGTTCCTATTTGCCAATATAGTGTAAACCCCTATGGGGAGTGTAGCTGTGATAACCAATTTTTCATCAGCAATGATTGCACACAAGGCTTTCTGTGCTACAGCAATCTTCCAGATCCATATTTGTATGATGGATGTTTGAAGCGATGCCTAAATGGACAAGTAGTAGTGCCAGATTTTGAAAATATGCGGATGAATTGTGTTGATGCACCAGGAGAATTTGTGTGCCCTGGATCTTTGCAGCTATTTTGCCCAGAAGATGATATTGGAACTGATTTGGGTCCTTCAGATTGTGAATGTAATGGGCAGCTTCGAGTAAGCTCAGATTGCAGGGAGAGCTTTTATTGCTTTGATAGAGTTGAGGAAGGGGGAGCACATCTTACTTGCGCTGAAGATCAAATAGTGGACCTCAATTTCCTTGATTATAGTTGGCAGTGCACAGAGAATACTGGCAATTGCCCCACTAACATGGGAGGGTATGAGTTGGGGTGTTCTGAAGATGGTGAAAACCCCATACCTCCTCCAATTGATTGCCAGTATGCTCCAAATACTATTGTGGAGCATGGCTGTGAATGCAACTCTCAGATATTTGTCAATGAAGACTGCAGCCAGAGTTTCTATTGCTCAAATTACATTCCCAGTGATGAAGAAGGAGCTGATGGTTGTGAGCTGACATGCCCTGATGGGGAAAGAGTTCACATAGACCTAATTACAAAGGACTGGGAATGTATACCAAAGGAGAATGACTATGTATGCCCTGGTAGATTATCAACTGACTGTGAAGATAACTTCAATGTTCAATGTGAATGTGAGAATCAAATTTGGATCAATGGGGACTGCACCCAGGGATTTTGGTGTCAGGGAACCTATGACTCTGACAATGATGAGAATCCTGGAAGGCCAATTAAATGCCCTCCAGGGACACTTATTTCAACAACATTCCTGTATCCTCCAAGATACCAATGCATCACAGATGAGGGTCAATGTCCTGGATCAATGCATTTTGGCTGTCAGGGAGGAGACTTTGGAGACCTTACAACACAGACTCATACAACTTTAGTTCCTACAGTACCACCTCCAAACTTTTGCGTTAATACTACTTCAACATACATGCAAAGTAACCCTATTGGCTCTTGCGCATGTGATGGTCAAGTCTGGGTTGCCCCTGGATGTAGAGAGGGCTATTGGTGTGAGGACACCACAGGTTCAGGATGCTATAAGGTATTTAAGGAGCAGTAAAATAAAATCAATAATATTGCATATTTAATATTGTTCTTTTTAGTCCTGTCCAGAGGGTCAATTCTTAGCAACAGATTATGCAAATGACTATTGGGAATGTGTAGATGAAGGGACCAAGGCTGAGAGAAACTTTGATTTCTTCAATGACTTCACAAAATATTGTCCAGTGGACACTGGCTATCATGTGTGCCCCAGTGATGGTGATATTCCCACTCCTATTCCCCCAGAAGAAGTGACCGGGAATCCTCTTGGCACATGTAGATGTGATGGTGAAATTTGGTTGGCAGAGGGCTGTGCTTATGGATTTTACTGTGATGAAAATCATGCAGATGGAATTGGAGGAGAGTACCTCTATTGTGAAGAGGTAAGATTATATCAGAAAATATATACTTGCATTTAATGTTCACCATATTTAACTTAGGGAGAAAATTTGCATGTTGATTTTGATACAGACACTTGGTACTGTGACAGTTCTCCAGGAAATTGTCCTGGGGGTGAAATTCTTGGAGCTGGATGTGCTGTCCCAATTTGTCAATACAGTGTCAATCCTTTTGGTGAATGCAGTTGTGATAATCAGTTCTTCATAAGCAATGATTGTACCCAAGGATTCTTGTGCTACAGTGACTTGCCAGATCCATTCTTATTTGATGGCTGCATTAAGCGCTGCTTAAATGGTCAAGTTGTTGTTCCAGACTTTGAAAACATGCAAGTCAATTGTATTGATGCACCAGACAACTTCAGATGTCCAGGATCTCTGCAGCTCTACTGTCCAGAGGATGACATTGGGGATGATTTTGACAGAACAGACTGCGAATGTAATGGACAATTAAGAGTCACTGCAGATTGTACAAAGAGTTTTTACTGTCTTGACCGGTTGCCTGCAGGAGGAGCAAAAATAGAATGCCTAGATGGACAAATTGTTGACATTGATTTTGTTGACTACAGTTGGAGCTGCTCAGACAATGTTGACAATTGCCCAGCAAGGATGGGTGGTTTGGAGTTTGGTTGCTCTGATGATTATGAAAACCCTCTTCCTCCACCTCCAAACTGTACATTTACTCAAAACACAATAGTTGAACATGGTTGTGACTGTGAAGGTCAAATGTTTGTCAATGAGGATTGCACAGAGAGCTTCTATTGTTCAAGTTATATTCCTGCAGAAAGCCCTGATTCTGAAGGTTGTGAAAAGGTTTGTGCGGAAGGTGAGAGAATTCATGTTGATCTTGTCAGCAAAGAATGGGATTGTGTCCCCAGAGAAGATGACTATGTTTGCCCAGGAAGGCTACAAATTGATTGTGAAGATAACTTTGATGTGTTCTGTGACTGCAAGAACCAGATTTGGATGAATGGAGATTGTACACAGGGATATTGGTGTGCAGATGAATATGACACTGATAACAATGAAAATCCTGGATCTTTTATTAGATGTCCTCCAGGAACCATTATATCATTGGTTTTCTTGTACCCACCAAGATATCAATGTGTAACAGATGTAGGACAATGTCCTGGTTCATTCCA
>LR140912.1:0-14425 GCA_900659605.1 Tisbe holothuriae | reverse complement strand
GGACCCAATAGATTTTGTCTTAGAAAAGCTTTTCTAGGCCTAGTCTAGTCATTTGGGGGGCGAGGGATTATTTGACACTTGGCAGTGCAAAAGGTTTTATGCTTTAAAGTGCAATTTGGCGTAAGTAATACAGTGGTAGCCCTGACTGTGCCATTCTGAAATAGCCCCAAATAGAAATGATAAGAAAATGAAAGACATTAGCAGCAGCAGTGGTCATAAAAACAGTGAAAGGTAAATGCATTAATTACAATAATAAAGCATTAATAATATGGCATAATTAACCTTAAACTCTTCCCAGAACCCTTTAACTCCTTGCATAAACCAACCTTCTTCGCATCTTATTTCGTTCAAATCACCAACAGACAGTGGGCTGAGCATTGGAAAATAATATATAAAAACCCATGATGCATGCAATCAAGCCACTGTGCAACACCATAAGGGTCCTTTTTTACCTTTTTTCTGCTGTCGGCATCCAGTTTATCTCCAACACAAGGCAAAGGGTCATAAAAGCCTTTTCAATGGCGTGTTTAGACCCGGTTTTAGATTGACATGACTAGACCTCAGTGTTAGTAGTAGTTGCTACTGTACTCAGATATTTGATATTATTATTATTTAACACATGGTGGGGATAATTTAGGGCTGTTTTAGCATCGTGGGAGAAGAAAGAAGGAAAGAAGCTGTTTTGTCTGTTTTAGGATCTCAACGGAGACTAATTTGTCTCGGCCATGGAGAACGAATGAACACAGTAGTTTGTTTGCTTACCATTGAAAAAATATACCGAAAAAATACGAATCCAAATATACATTTACAAACTATCATGGACTGAAATATAATGAATATATATGAACTTATAATATTAATATCAATTATACACATTATTGGTCCACTGTGGCCAGAGGAGATCTATTTGAATGTATACAGTCCAAAATTAGCCCCTCGCAGCATCGCTTCTCGCAAAAGGAATTAAGACTCCCTCCCTCCTCCCTTTCTGCACCATGCAATGCAATGATAGCTCTCTCTCCCCAAATCTTTTATGTTCTTTACGTACACCAGAAGCTAAAAATGGGGGGAATGATTTAAATTGCCCCCGACATAAAGCATTTAAAAATCCGAAAAGGTTATAAAATTGGTGGTGTAATAGAGCAAAGAATGTGACTACGATAATGACCAAAAATGGCTTCTTCTTCTTCTTCCATTGTGCGGTGAACACAAAACGAAGATTACTTCATCACGTGTCTTGGAGTCTTTTAAAGAATAAAAATACCTATTTGATGCTGGAGAGACGTTTCTTCTTCTGTGTAATAAGCACAATTTCTCCCGCCTAAAACACATGTGTGTGTGCACTTTGCCAGGAAAGATGGAAGGAGAAAGAACTTTTTTCTGATGATCATTCAGAAAACATAGGTGGGGTGTGTGTTATGTACTCATGCATATATGAGTGTCTACAGTAGATTCTTATCCAAGAAAGAGCTAAAAACTTTAATTAGAGGCACCAAAGTTGTATTGAATATGTTCAACTTTCATATGCATATGACAGTCTTTTTCTCCCCTGAAAATTAAACATAGAAAATCCTTATTAAATGTAATCCATGAATTACCTTTAATTTGCCCTGGCATATGTCCAAAGCGTTACGGTCTTAATAAATATTAAATAACAACAACATTTTAATTCCGCAAATCAGTTCTGTGTTTTGCAATAATGAGTATTCTCCATTATGGGTCCACTGTGTTACTGTGTGTGTACAATTAGAGATCTTCTTCTTCACCCAGTCGTCCATGAAAACACCCATACTCAGTCACTCACTTTCGGGTGGAGCCCCCACAACACAGTGGAAGAGAGAGAAAAGTTTTAATTAATGCCAGTGATTGTTGATTTTGAATTTGATACACACTGCAGGGCTGAGCTGCCTACGTGAGCGATGAACAGTATTATATTTTGGATTTTTTGATCGATTTGGGCGCGGTGCACTTTATCGTGGGTCAGGATTGACATTTTATATCGAATATGTACTCAATTAACTCTCATTATAGAGCTAAACGTGTCTTTGAAATGATCCAAACTGGCAACCCTGCTTTGCGAAGGATCATTCCTTGAATGTGTGCAAAAAGTGAGTGTGGGAAATTGACTTTTGGGGTCTTGAAAATGCCGCTGCGGCTTGGAAGAAATAATGCTCGTTATCGGAAGAAGTTGCAAAGAGAGAGGCCGCGAAATGTTTGATGTTGCATACCAAACTGGACGAAATAATGAAGAAATTGGCTTCTAAACGACTACTGCACTTGCTGTAGTTGTCTTATAGTCTGTGTTAAAAGATATCTGAACAGTCAGTGTAAGAGCTGCCTTCAAATGATGCTTTCGGTGGCAGAAAAAAAGTCAAAAAGAAACGATGAAACCCGAAACACTGAGAAGAAGAAAAGAAAAAGAGCGACTTTATCGGAAGACTCAATCTTGACATCAAAATATCAAGACTGGGAGAAGAAGAAGAAATCTCAAGACGGTGGTCTACGTTATTATATAGGTAACTGAGGTTAGCATATTCTTATAAATGGACTCACATAGTCCATAACAACGGGTTCCGGAGCGGCGCTATTTTTAGTTGCATTTTCTTCCCTTTTTTCCGAGAGAATTTAAAACGCTTCGTAGCCAACTTTTCTCCGCGCTAATTAGGGGTCATACGTACAATCATAGCACAGATGTGTAAATCAGAATAAAGTTAAGAAAGTGCATACACAAAATTTAATATGTATAGAAATTAATTCAATGTCATGTACGTACCTATACCATAAATTTTGTAAGCATTATTTGCTTCAACTTTTGTTAAAATTTCGATTCTACTCTGTTCATTGTATTTTATCTAGTTCCCCTGCGCATCTCGGCAACCAAAGTCGGCAACTTCTCCTTTTTTCGTTTTTGCGTCCGTCAGTCGCTACTGTCATCAAATTTGCGCGCAATGGAGAATACCTCCCTTTCTCTATACCCATAGATATATATGTCTATACCCTTCCCTTTCTCTATACCCTTGGTCCATAAAAAGCTGATTTATAACTATTTCGAACTAAATATTGAGTTTGTTTCAAACCTCTACCAGCCGGGTTCATTTTGGTGTCATGTAAAAGTGCATAGAAATCTAATTAAGACCTAGGGCCGCTTTATACCGTATTTTGCGATGACTAGGCTCTGTTAGGGTTCGGCAATCATTTGGACACAACCTCGACTTTTTCGGGTGATTATTCACCGATATTCTCAGCAGCTCAGGTCATTACACCTCCGCCTTACAGGGATGAACATTAGTGAAAAGATAGCAAATCCGAAAAGTCAAACTTGCAGACACATAGCATTACTACAAATTAAGGAAGGGTGTGAAATAAATTAGGGACCTGTGTTATGTAATGGCGTAAAAATAACATGCACTAGTATGTGGTAAAAGTCTTTGTAGTAACTTAAACCCGCGGGAAAAATCATGCGGAAGTAGCAAAACTTGTGTCCCTGATTTTTGGACACAGACAGCTGATCAGGAAAGGAAGAATGTTGTGTTTAAGGCAGACGGCCCGATTGCCAATGCTATATTGGAGCGTGCGTGATGGACAGACTGAGAGGAGAGGACAAACACACCGACAATTTTAGCAGCTTATTAAGACCCCTTGTCTTCCGGTTATAATAATGTCAAAATATTTGGAATACTTTGCCTCGAGCCTTTTGCACTTGGGATGATAGTTCAAGGCTTCCTTATGCATCTTAACAAACATGTGTTTACAGGACATTCTAATAAAACTGTTTACATCTGGAAAATATACATCCCCAGTTTATATTTCTGCAACTGTCCAAAAACGATCCTTGGTTGTAGCTTCAGGGCTAGGAGGAGTTCTTTTGCTCTCTTCTCAGAAAGTGTAAGATGTGTTTTTCCTCCAACTCTGATATATATTGCTGACTTATGGTCTCAGCTGAAGAAGAAGAAACAGAACAATAAAATTGGGTGCCAAGTTTTTATACCAGTTTTTACATCTTCTGTGGGATGACGATGATGATGAACATTATTAAATGGGCTGGACCCTCCTTTGCAAACAAAAAAGAACACTATGTTTACAGTATGGTCAGAAATGAACTCATTTTAGAATCATTTTCCAGTTTGTTTCGACAATTGTTGCTTTGTGTTGCCAAATAGTATCATCATTTATTATGACCTATTATCATTGTTGTTGTATTATTGCCATTCGAGTCGGCTTTTTATCTCCAAGATGACCATATGAAAGTCACTACTGACATTATGAGGTGTTAAACAGCCATTTTGGATAGCTTCAACATGCTACATTTAATAGTAACATGTAGTTTTATATGAAGCGTACTCTTTAGTCTCATTAAATACTAAACACAGTGGTATCTGATCGAAATAAATGTCCATATAATGCTCATATTGCTTTTCAGTAGCTGCACCAGTTGTCTTGTGTGAACGACACTTCATAAATCTCCCCAATCTCATTTTCTTCTTCTTTCTTCTCATTCCCCGACTCAATTATTTTGCCAATTGGAAGAAGAAGAAGAAACTTGGATGTTAATGGTAGCAGCAAAATTGGAAGAGAAGAAGAAGAAGAAGAAGTTGCCACTGCAACAATTGGCTTATCAGATGCTGCTGCACAGAATATAATCAATTCAATTCAAAGCTATGGTGGTAACAATGTTGAATTAGGTCTTAGGAATTTGGGGTATACAAAGTTAAGCTTACTTGACCTCACCTTGAAAGCAACAGATACGCATTTTAACACCCTGCTCTTCTTCTTCAAGATCCTTTATACATTGTGGTGTGTCCTATTATGCTCCTGAAATTGACCTGTCACTGACGCAGTAGCGACGCAAAGTGAGAATAATGATCCAGAAAGGAATTTTTATTCCGAGTGACGATCTTCAAAAAAGCAGAGTCCGTCAAAGCTGGATTTTAGGGTTGCCATTATTAATAGAAAAGGACGAATTCCAGCACTTTATTTAACATATTAAAGGCTTCATTTTCAAAATTAAGCATCCCTACTAAAATCCTTGAAGCCCTATAATTAACACACTCCAAGACTTGCAGCTGGGATAATGAATAAATTGCTTCTTTTGTACAACATACTCCAAATCTGATTATTCTGTTCAATGTTTCATTAAGAGACTGGCCGGCTGTTGTCACACACACAGAGAGATTCTTGAAAGTGCAATTTCAGCTTGTTATGATCAAAGTAAAAAATAGCCTTGAGCGAAACAACCTGCATTCCTGCAAATACATACCAGGAATTGATTTTCTTCTAAACCGACCTTTGAATTATTTTCCAATTTGAGACATCAAGAAGAACAAAACGGAGCTGAGGTGATCACATACCTTTTCATATTGCGCTCTAACTTGAGGTTATTTGATGGCACCCTTGATGTGTTGCCTTAGGCGGAGTCTAAATTAGGGTCACCACTTCGTATTCGTATATAATGCAATCTCCAGCTTAACATCCAAAAAGTAAGTCTTAAACTGCAGATCTTGGCAACCCTGATTCCAACATACTTTCGATCACCTTCCACAAAAAATCCGTTTTGACAAACGTCTTGGGCGATCAAAAAATATCGAATTCCATAAATCCTACCGATATTTATTCGATTTCATGACACCCATTATTACGAAACTGTCATTGGTTGTTTTTGTCTCATTTTCCCCTCAGGGTCGAATCGATCATCGCAGCCGTTTTTTTCAGGACCATTTCTAGAGCAATAAAACATGGGCTAATTTGCCTCCGAAAATGAGTAAATGTGAGGGGACCAAAAAGGGTTTTAAACGCCTGATATGGCGATATTGACAAGAACGAAGAACCAGACTTTGGTTCTTTTTCTCACGGGTTTCTTCAGACGGCGGCAGACAGATATAGAAAAAGGGAACTACTTAAGCATTGCATTCAAATCACTGCTACTGTCTATTCAGGGAGGCCACTTTATAGGATGTTTAACTGAACAATAGACCGGTTTTGCTCCATTTAGTCTCATTTTAGGTAACCCTGTGCCCACCCTTTTCTTTGGTGTATTTGATCTAGCCCACGGCTCTTGGTTCTCCTTAAAGGAAGCATCACACACATAGAGACAGATCTCATCATTAAGCATTGGAAATCGGGGTCCTAAACCACTGTTAAACAATGTCTTAAACGAAGCTCAGTCTAACGAATCAAAGCTCAAACAAGAGACCATTACCTCAAAGGAGGAAGAAAGTATCTAACCATCATTTTCTCTCCGTCTGAGATTTCGTCCAATTACTCTACTTTTTTCTCTCTGAGATGTCATCTGAGCTCGGAATGCACTAAAGTCACGTGAGAAGAAGAAAAAGAAGGACAATAAAATTGCAGACTGAGTCTAATTTGGAAGTGAAGAAGGGCTGTGAAGTATTCAAAATTACCCGTCGGAATTTGATATGTAGTATAAAGTATGAAATTTAAACACTAAAACTCCGCATTATAGGTTTTAAAAACTTACTCACGTATGTGGCAGAATAAACTCTAATTTAATTTAAATTTAGGGACATAAAATTGTCCAAAAGTCAGTATAAGCCAACTTTAAAAACTGCTGACGGTATTTTGAATAGTTATTTTGGAGAGCGAAATGCATCTTTTATACCTTTCTTAAAGTTTACCTTAAAGAAAAAGGACACATACTTTCCAAAGTTCCGGTAGCAAAACCTTAGCTTCTGGAGCTCCACTGATATTATTAGTACAGTTTGTTTAACGATTCTCCTCGCCTATTTTCTTTATTATTTTTTTCAGAATGGCTGTCGCAAACAGTGGCAAATTAGAGAGGGAGAAAAACGTAAAAAGCATAAAATGAGAGAAAAGGAATCCTGTGGATGTGGAAAAAAGTTCATTCTCGCACGCGATATATATTTTCCAAAACGCGTCTTTTACGAACCCCATTGAGAAGAAGAAAGAAAAGAAAAGGGAAAAAATCGTTTTTCTCGAATTTCTCAAATTGCTCCCGAGTCCCATCTTAAGTTTCTTTCATGTGTGTGCTCATTTCGACGTTTCTTTCTTCTACGTTTCGCTCCGAGGCAACCATATTCGGAAGGAGAAAGAGAGAGAGAAGCAAAATACCCCCGTGCTCCAAAAATCAGAAGCCGAGATTCCTTCTTCCCTGTAAAAACATACTCTGTGTGACTGATGCATGATGCACGTTATCGTCCGATTGTGATTGGCATTTGGCATTGGCGGAACGGACGCCTCTCATTGGTCGATTCATATGCGCACATATGGACGGAGCCACAGTATCACACTGCGTAGGCGAGCTTTTGCACATGATAATTGAAACGTTATTAAATGCATTAAAGTGTGTTTGTATTCAGTATCGATTGTGCCAACTAGACCTGTTTTAACAAGCTCGGTTGCTGCCAATTAAAACAAGAGAGGGAGGAGGAAAAGATTAACTGAAAAGCATGCCACGAATTTGTCTTAAAGACCGCGGGAGTTCAATTATCCCGAGTAGTAAGAACAATCCTTTCGAACAAATTAAAGCAACGAAAATGAATCAGAAATAATGGTCGATAAATGGTCTTACAGGGATTTCTCATTAGCCGGGCTTCTTGCACTTTTGCCGCCTTTGAGCCTAATGGTTACGAACAGCGGTGGAGTGTCAGTGATCTATTGACCGAGATCCATAAGCCGCTTTATGGTACTTAACTTATGGCTGCCAATGCATAGATAAGCAATCTATTGTGGTACATATACATACACTATAGGTGTTGTTATAAGGCGCATAGGATGCAAAACAATGATAAGCCTCTATCCACACTATAAAAAACTACGATTAAGGTTGTACATAATGCAAAAAGGTAATCAGAGGTCATACGATACAAACATTTGTGATACACAGTGCGGCAACGGCCTTAATTCCCTGTTTGCGATGAGTGCGCACCTCTTTCATCAAGTCTGACCGCGCGGCTTCCAGAAGGTTCATCACCCACCGAAGATGCGCCCCACCCAGATTCCCAAATGGAAACGACGATCATATCAGCACGAGGGATCTTGGGCGAAGTTCAAACTGCTCAGGGTTGCCAATTATTCCGGAAATTGAGCTAAATTGCATTCTTTATAGAGCTAATTCGGCTCTAAATAGAGCCAAAGTGGCAACCCTACAGTCTTCTGTATAGTGCATGGGTGTGAACTATTATAAGCCACAGCTACCTTGCCTTGACCATACAATGTACACAAATTTGTGTTATGGACACCTGTTGTGCTTATAGAAGCACGTGTGTGTGCGATATTTATGGTAGAACATGCTGCAGCTCATTAAACTTTCAAAGCCAATATAATGAAAGATCTTTCCTCGTGGGTAGTTTACGTTCAACGTCAGATTCTTTTGAGATGATGATTGGAAAGGGGAAAAAGGGTAACGCCCGGTGTGTGTGTAAAATCGGGAAAATGAATTTACAAGTTTGATGATATTTCAGCAGCAGCAGCTGTGAGGCTCGCTCTTCTCTTTAACTGTTGATGTTTATCGTGAATTACAATTCTCTGTCTTTCTTTGACCGCCGCCCAAACTCTTTGACTTCTTTGAGTTTAAGTAGCTTCTTCTTCTTGAACTGATAGAAAGATGGATGAAGTGGGTTGATGGAAAAGAAAGGGATAGAGAAAAACACCTGTGGACAATACAAGAACCTTAGTTGAACCCACTGTGGGCAGCAAATACAAGAAATTAAGTGGCTAACCTCACTGAAACCTCAGTGCTGTCTTTGTAGTCTACTAAATGAACATAGTGGTACGTATTATGAACCTTACTGGAATCCTCTGTGGATACAAACACACGCAGAACTAGAAAACAAAGCTTGGTAAAACCATACCCTAACCCACTGTACAGTCTTAAGACAAAGCCTCTGTACCACACTAATTGAACCCTCAGAGTCTTTTGCAATATTGAATATGGTTAACGGTTATGTTATGTACTCCCAAGAACATGTGATGTTATTTTCTTCTTCTTCTTGGCAAACAAGCACCTTTAGGCGAAGATAAAAATAATAATGATAATGCAGCAATCATCGCATTATGTTACTACAAGTTATAATAGTATTTTTATGTAGCCAGCATACGTACATTTTATGGGACTTTTGGCATTATTATACGAGGTTCAACATATCATATTAACTGGCTTCTTGAATTATTGTAGCGAGGGGGGCCCTAAGGGAGAATTAAAAATGTGCGCGAATTTTAGCATCATTTTAGCACACTGGCGAATAACGACCGAGGAGTGCGTATTACATATAAATTGTACGGGAGAGAGAAAATAATTGAGTGGCAATTTGCTCGAGCCGTATTTCTCGGCAATTAATTTAGCCGAGTATGTAGTCCATTCAATGAGGACTGTGTTTATGGCCTCAGGAGGCATTCCAGTAGCACAGTGGACTTGCTGCAATTAATCATACCACTGTGCATACTCACGACTTTAAAGCATTTTTATCGATTCTTCTCGTTATCACGATGACCTGATGACACGTCGAAGTGGATTTCGACAAGATTTACTACCGGCAGCGGCGGGATAATTATGCGCCACCGAATATTGCGCCACATCGGAAAAGGATTTAAAATTTATGTTTTATAGTTAGTTATCCTAAATTTCGAATACTGAATAAAAGTTGTATAGAATGATTAATTCAGTATGCATATGATAGGTAAGCGTTCCCCAAGATATTTTTGAACTCTTTTTTGTCTTTATAAATGTATTAGTGTCCAACGCAAAAACGATTAAAATATGAAAAAAAAACTTATTTATAAGTATAATCCGGCCAGATATTAATTTTTCATGATTGAAGTGAAAGAGAATCCTTTTTATGGCTCTTTCCAACGCCTTTAAACCCCTCCAAACATCTTTAAACCTTTCAAATCTGCCTATTATATATTGCAAAAATCCCAGTAGCAGAGAGGGTTGCACTCCCCAAAAGTCGTTATAATTACATTGGTCCTGTTTTTGGGCATAAAATATCCCCTCTTGTGCACACAAAGCGTTAAAATGTGACGTTATATTTCCTCTCTGAAGCGTGATGATAAATCTGCGAGCGCCATATTGCAGACGAGTGGGGTGATTATTATTATACAACTTACATCCAGGTTTATTCATCTTGCCAGCCGGACAATTTGAGGATTACTTGCTTGTCCAATAGAAGTAGTAATAACAGTAAAGTTCCTCTTAGCATGTAACGTACAGTAGCTTGTTATAAATAATGCGAAGTAGAAAATAGTGTTGTAACTTTGCACATTAATGTGCATTAATCCATTGATTGTAAAAGGTAACTTAAACACTTTCCAGGCATATAATGTACAAATATTTATCATCACCATGGGAGTAAAATACACAGTCATTACCACAAATATTTGATTGGTCAGTTTTAGAAGACAATGCACGAAATCGGAGTAAAACAGTAGCTGTGGGAAAAACGGAGGCAAAGAAATGCATTTTTTCGGCGGGATTTTGTGAAAAGAGACCCTAAAAAATCTGGAGATAGAAAAAAAGAGCTCCGGGGTTGGAAGACATGCAATCCTATTTTTCCACCGTTTTTTAGCGGAGAACAGAAGCCGAGATGCAAAATATCGGCATACTAAAATGCACATAAAATTGGGTCTCACCCAAAAGTTAATTATATGCACAAAAAGAGTCTTTTTTTCCACAAGAAGACAATTAAATCTGTCCTGAAGGAAGAATAAATAACGATCCTTGAGCCCACCACAAGATCAAACCGGGTATTTTTCCATGGCAGCAGAGGTGAGATGTCGTCGAGTGCTCTGATTCTAACAGGAGATTTGGTTTTGGTGTCCTATCCACCAAACCGTTGAGACTTACTTCAGTGTCATTTTCAGAGATAAAGGCTACACTTGCACAGTCTAAAACGCCTGCTTTACGCCCCATAATAAGGCGCTTTAGTCCGTGTAAAAGTGGCATAATCGTTCACTGCTTCTGTTGTTTTATCTCGGAATCTAGAGTAGTCTGAACAAAAATGACGCTTCTTTTTCGGATAAAATTTAGAGAGGGGCAAAAAGCAGATAACGAACCCGATGAAAATGGACTTTTCTCGGTTCTAAAGTATGTCCAAGTGAAGCTAATGGTCGTTTGCAATACATCACGAGACAAACATAAAAGTGAGAAGAAGACATCTTAACTGTTTAAAAAGGTTTTGTGCATTTTTCGTCTTCTTCTTGTGCGATCTAGACCAAAGATCGCGCGGCCAATAAGTCTCGCAGTGGGATGCTCTGATGAGGGCAAGATTATTAGGGACTGGGAGGAGGAGGATAATAGAAAAAAACTGAAGATCGATTCAATGGCAATGAAAGAGAGAGAAGCATCATAGCATGTGATCATTTTCTTCTTCTTCATCTCTCAGGTGGGTCTTACTTTCTTCTTTCAAATCTTCCCGCCCAAATAACAATTGTAATAACACACCGCCACAGAATGCTGACTTGATTCTTCAGTGTTTTACACTTTTTGCAGCCAGGAGATCGACAGCTACTGGATTTTTCCACCACCCTCTTTTTCCCGCTGACATGTCGGATAATCATGCAAGGATATTCCGAGCAAAAAAATACAACTTCCCCGCCTCAAATCACGACACATACGCGTTTAACCCCATTTTTCAGTTTGGAGGGAACAAAAAAGGCGATCGAATGGTCGTTCAAATCCTTGAAGAGTCTTCACATGATTTGATCTCGTTTCGGAGAATGAGAAGAAAAGTTCAGAAACCCCTTGGCGATTACAATGACAAGCCACCCTTGAAACAGGGATGACATACTCAAGTAAATTATAATATAGAGTCTTTTTTACATTTACTTTGGTTGCTCACATTGCCGTCAGTTGTGCTAAAATATGGCAACCCTGACCTCAAAATCACAAAACGAGTCTACTTCCCAGAATGACTTTTTTGCTCCAGCAGTCTCCATCCGAATAATCGCAGGGTTAATTTCATCTCCATCTCCGAAAAGAGAAGTTCCCCGAGGCCCTGATCTAAAACCATACCCACATACATGACGTGTGTAATAATAGCAGTAGTCGTCGTAGAGCTCATTTGAGATAGAGAACCCATAGCGCTCGCCGCCGGGCTGGAAACGAGTGTTACATTAAGGAGAATGGATTATTCATGAGAGCGATTCCCACGCCGTTTAAAAGTTGTTGCGAGTCTTAAAGACGTTTTCAATGGCCGATTAATGAGCTCTGATGGAACGGAAATAAACTACTCCCAGTTCTGTTCCCTCGTAATAATTAGATTAACCACAAGTTAAACAGTGTTGGGAGTGTTTAACTAACAACATTCCATTATTATTATGTTTGTACTAACATTATTAGCTCCACGTAAACACCGAATACATTCCATGCTTAGTGTCGTGCGAACACCATGCCGGTTAAGGAATCGTCTTTTAAGACTAAATTCAGGAACCTACTCACTTTCGGCCTTCTCATTACCTTCAAGTATCAGTTGTATGTGTCAGTGGATAAGTATTGGAACCCTGTTATTGTCACTATTGTGAGCAAGGAGCATTTGGATGACATTGTATATCCATGTAAATTACATTTAAATATTACTAACATTATGCAGCCAATCAGAATCATAGTTTATTAATGATAATATTCTGCATTTAAACAAGAGGCTTCTTTTTATATAATTGGATAAATGCAATGTTGGTATAATTATTTGTTATTTCAGCTGTGTTCTTTTGCCCTATGGGGTTCAGATTTCCAGCGCGCCAGCCTATGCTCTTTTTTGAAGATGCCCCTTCACTCCTAGTTGCATTAGAAGCTATGGATTCCATACAGGAAGCTATCCCGTCTATGATACAGATTAATTCAATGCAGGAGAAGAAAATGTAAGCTTTAAGAGTGGTTAACAATATTAATATTTAAGATGAAGCACAAAAATTCTGCAATGGGACATGTTGGTCTGAATGAATATTTGTCCATATTGCCATAATAGTTGTTGACTTTTGCTCTTCTTCAGAAACCTTGCAGACCCACAGAGTTACAACTCAACCTCTACCAACACCTATGAAAAGGCTTGGCAAAGAGAATGGCTTGGGGCAGCCGAAATTTTTGGTTGCTACAAATACACTCCCAGTAGAAGAGTCAGCCCTGGAATTATCAGCAGTGTAACATCAAAAAAGTTTATCAAACTCTTGTTCATTGTTATTGCAGATAATCTCATATTTAGATGGACACACTCTTAAACTTCACAGAGATTGACAACTACTACTTACAAGTCTTTTCACAAGACAATGCTTTGATATCGACACAAAAGAGGTTTGGAATTGATTTTTTGGCAATAAGTGAGCCATTGCTGGAAAAAGTCAGTTGAAATGTTTATACGTATGATGAAAGTTTACTGCATGTAATCTTACAGGTCAACCAAACTGAAACTAAATTCTTTGACTTGCTTGTTACCAAACAAGTTACCCTGAGTTCAGATGAACGGCCTTGCTGGGATGACGGATCCCATGAAGGATTAGAGTTCTGTAAAGTGAGATATTTCAAGTCAAAAATGAACTGCACACTTCCATGGTATGAACCTGAGGTTGGACTAAGGGTGTGCGACAAGAAATCGGATGTATTCTTGTATCAGGTGGATCTTAGCTACTTGGGAAAATAGCTTCGTTTATATTCAATTCCTTCCAGATGACGAATATGCATGTGGCTAGCCTCAGTGAAACAGAGTTAATTAAGGAATTTGGATGCAGAATGCCATGTGAATCATACCACTATAAATTAATTATTACTGGCCAGAAGTTTACACATGCTGCTTGTCATTCAATGCCGAATGATACATGCCATAGGTATGCAGTGATCTATAAAACGTTTTAGAGGAGCATATGCATATATAAACGATGAGTATGATAAATAAACGCCCATTCTCTTCCAAGTTTCTTAGTACTATCCATGTTTAAAAATTGCTATTTATAGGTTGTTGGAGGTCCAGCTAACCTTCAATGCTGCCAACTTAGACGTGGTGAAGGAGACTCTCCTGTATGATTTCAACAACCTTGTAGCTGATGTGGGTGGCTTGCTGGGACTCCTTCTGGGTGCAAGTGTGCTTTCCATATATGGAGGCGTGGCTGATTGGCTGGAGTCGAAAATGCCTGGAAATAATATGAAGAAGAGAAGGAAGAGAAGACAGAATATATCATTGGGAGGGGTTCCCAAGGGAATAAGAGCATAGATTAGCTCTACAACGCCCAATATATGTAATTGAATATATGCTCTGCTAGCTGACGTGACTGCAAGACAAATTGATTACTTAAGACAACATGTGAATATATTTTACGCCCATGAAAGAGCAATAAATCGTTAGATAAAAGTTTAACATAAACACTGTCCCAATACATGCTACTGTATAGAGTTCTTTATTAAATTGCCATCATGACAGACGTTCCTCAAGAGCTTCACTACTTGAAGCAGTTTTTGACATTA
>LR140911.1:0-14415 GCA_900659605.1 Tisbe holothuriae | reverse complement strand
CCTACTCATTTCATTCGTAGTGGAGGTTAGTAGAAGTGATCGTAGTAATATTGTTAGTTTCTTGCAGAGCAAGAAGTAGCAAGGTTTTATGACGTTAAACACATGTCCCGCTTTAATTTTTTGCTGCGTTCTCGGGCTGAAAAGAATGTACTTGCGAAATATTTTAGGAAGAACAATTTATATATTTTTGGTGGTGTTTTTTGAGTGATGACGTTTTTTCTACATCATACATAGAAATGGTAAGTGAAGAAGAATTGCATCCATAAACCTAATTTACTCAATTATATACATAAACATGTTTGAATTGCAATAAATAACAGTAGGAAGCATATTCATACAGAACAATTTTAATACGGCCATCGAACTTTATTTTTCTTCCTTTTCCAAAGCCATTAAAATCACATTTTCTCTGCGGTCGTATTCGTTGCAATCATCGTCATTTCCAAGCGAACATTCCAGAGCATTCGATGAGATTTCGCAGCAGCAGTATTATTACATCTGATGATGTTTATTGCCAATGACCTTGGGCTCATTTGGAGTTCAAATGGACGACGATGAAACCCGCGCTTAATGATGATAGAAGAGATCCAGAGTCCAAACGGCCAGAAGGAAGAGGTATTTACCCGAAGAAATACGTGTTTCCCCACAGTGAAGTGCAATAATGGTCGTGTGGACCCATGTGTGGACCATTGGAAATGCCAGATTTTTCCTTACTGCATTGCCTGAGCTTTAATTCATAACATTGTAGAATTACGTTCAAGTCTAAAGCCAATGTTTGGTTGGGCAGAGTACTAATTTCCATTGCTCCAAGGGGGGCATCACGGAAAAGGAGAAAAATAACCTCTTTTTGTCTTAAACTATGAATGGGTCAAGCTGACATACGTGAGAATGCATAAACCGGTCACCTAAGATTCCCCCACGTATGATAGCAGAAAACCTCGTAATTTCTCCTGCAAGAGTTACGAGAACCTTTTTTGCAAGCTAGTTCCCGCAAGGCGTCGATCAACCCTGTGTGCAAAAAAAACTTTGACTTGCGCAACATTACAAACCGCCCATTTTGGCATTTTTTGTTCCTCTAGTCGCATCAAATTGGCGAACACACACCATTTTCGTAAGAATTCGTTGCATATAAATTGCATTATACGATTTTCGCACCATAATACATCATGAACCTGACCTTGTCAAGTCCATTATTATGCCATTCTAATAATGCGTATTCATTGCGCACTTTATTCGCATGATTGACCGAAAATAGGAGTTTCGCAAGCTTGTTTAGAGAACAGGTTTCTTTGGTGATTCATGTCGGCAATTTATTATAACGATATGCAAAAAATGTGTGCTTTGACTGATATTAATGGGAGGGACGGTTTTTTATGCCAAATGCAAGTGGATAAACAAGGATAAAACAGGGTTTTAAAAGTGATTAGACGTATGGTTCATGTGAAACGCGTTAAACCACTTTTATCGTGCAAAAAGTGGGATATAATTTAGTTTAGCTGCTTCCCATAAAGCCTCATCAAATCACGACGAGCGAATTAGGGTTGCCAGTTTGTTCACTTTGCAGCCATAATTACTTAAAATAGCTTTATAAAGAGATCAATTTGGATTCAAAATGGCAACCCTGATAGCTGAGCGCGTGAAACATTAAATTTAAGAAATCATCTCGTTTTTATAATCGTTGCTCTTTTTTCAGGGTCGGGATAAATGGTGATTACTATAAAGGACATAAAAGCATTAAATGATGCAGCAAGAGGCAACAATTTACTCCACAAATATTTTATAATAACCGCCTTAACGTGCTTTTTATTCCTATATTTACCTCACCTTTTTTGGCCTCTGGCATCATTAAGGAAAACAACAACAACATCGAATTTTATAACTAATTAATTCTCAACAATATTATTCTTGGCTCTCTCACACACAGATGAATACAAATTAATAATGTGGGGGTCAGAATGGATAATGGAACCGTCATGAAAGGAAGTCCTTGAAACACCGAATTTCTGGCACATGGAGGGCTGAGAAAACTCTGACATATCGTGTGCTCCATGACAACGGTTTCCTGGATAAGAGAGAGAGAGAGAGACTAAGAAAGGATTTTTGTCAGTAATTTCACCTTTATGTCAGTTGTTTCTGGATCACATTTTCCATTCTATTCTGACCTCTGCATTCCTCTCGTGGGCTGAATTTTGTCTTGTTCGTTTTCTTCCACTAATAGCACTTTCGGAGATAGGAGAAAATACCTTTTTACTGCATGCGATAAGATGACCCTAAGTGGGGTAAAAAAGGTTTGTGCAAGGATAAATAAATCAAAGCGGGTTTATAAGGAAAGTCGTTTTAATGGTTAAAATAGTCTTAGATATGCATAAAAGAGGTGCAAAAGCATCGTCTTGATGCATGACAAATGGATTCGTCTTGGACGAGAGAGGAAATCTTTTCAATTTAGGTAACATGATGCTTTCCGGTCTGAAAATTGAATTGTCAGCATTTCTAAGGTTATAAAATGTCCACTAAAAAGGTTGTAGAGCCTGAAAGAGTAAAAGCGTCGTTTCAACACCATTGGAGCACACAATGTCCATTTTATAACCTGCGTTATATTGTCACCGTGACTGAGTTTCTCCAAATCCATAGATTAAACAGCTAGTAGACGTACAATCCATAGATTAAATAGCTGGTAGACGTACAGTCCATAGATTATGCAATGTGAAAACGACGACGACAGTGCGTGCTGAATTCGAAGGAAGATTTATGCAAAGTTAATCCTTTAATCAAACATGGGTGAAAGTAAGGAATTCGTGCGTTCATGTCTCTTATCATGAGAAAAGGACCTTTTTGAGCCATTATATTCAATTCAATGCTATTGCAGTTTTAATCATTGTCGACAAGCATAATAGTTGTATTGTGACAAATATAATCATTGTAAACCCTTTTAACCTATATTCAATAATATTGCAGTTTTTAATTCAAATCACGTGACATCCGGTGAAGGTGCATCCTTCATTCTCCATCCCTCTTTTTATAACCATTATACCCTCATTTGAACAACAACACCAACCCTCCTTTTATTTCATTTCCTGTCTAGAGAACAAATAATAATAATACCATTACTACTCCCACCGGTTGACCGAGTTAGATGAAGCCATTGGCTGTGTGGTGTTGTGTTCACTGTCGGCCGGAAGGGATTTTCCCAACCTCTTTTTTGTGAGCAAGCGAAAAATAAGGGGAAAATATAATCAGCGTAATCAGGAGTTAAAAGTTGTTGTGCTCGGTCAGGTGTTGTTCAACTTCCCGGCTAAACCGATTTTAAATGTAAAATATTGTCGGGACAATGAACGTTCTGCATCGATGATAGACAGTGGATTGATGCATCATTGATTTCAAATGTTTTATTGCACTGTATCACGAAAGAAATGCATTAAAAGTGCATTTGAATGGTCTTTGAATGTCAACAGAGTTCATAGATTCCAATCGGAAGGGTTAATTACACGTTTTGACAACTGCAAAAAGAGTCGCCGACAATCAATCTCTTGGATCTTCTTTGGTATTTATGGGACTTTCTTGTGAGGTCCGAAGAGTGGAATTTCCGTCTAATTCATTTTCCTTGAACTCGCCGGGGACGTTTTCATTGTCTCATGGCAGCCCTGGCTATTGCAGTCCAACGAAATTATTTGGCCAATTTAAGGAATTAGAGCTCTTGGTCTCAAAAGACGTCTTAAATTGCAAAATGCCTCTCTGGCAGCTCCTGAAGCTAAAGGAAAGAATCTCCTTTGTTACGGTCTTCCTTCTTCCTGAAATGCCTCAAATAGCAAAACGGTTCCTCATGTGCACTTTAATGGGCATTTTGGAACGCAGAATGATGGAGGAAGAAACTCTCAAAATGGGGTGAAAATCATGGAAGAAATGCCGTAATAGAATAATGAGAACTCTCCCCCATTTAAGGCTTTTCTAAATGAAAACTCCCTTTTGTGAAAATAGACTCTAAATGACTCTTTGAAAGAAGACTTTCATTCTTGACCCCCTTGAAAGCATATACACGCCTCTTATTGTGTACTTAATGGCGATAATGTAATATGTAGAGGCTTATAATCATAATACATCTCTGGGGCGTTGTAAACCTCAGATGAATGGCGGAGAATTATCTAACAAGATAAGCGATATGCGCGAAACTATTATCATTATGCGCATGAAACTTTACTCGCCCCTTGTAGGGTTGTCATTTTGCCTGTATGATGAGCGCAATCATTTAAATATGCATAATAAGAGTGTTAAAATATTGTCAATATCTGGCAACCCTGATTTCTGAATGAATATGGAGTCTTACGACCATTGTCTGGGATTTTTTTGCAGCCCCTCCCTGCTTGCAAAACACACATACTCGTACACTACGTGGATAGACTTACCTTTACATTGAGTAAATAGTGAATTATGATCCAAGATGACTGGACACAAAACAAAGCAGATCAAGGGGACAAAAGTGAAAGTAGTCGATCCTGGAATTCAAAGGCGAATCCAATCCTTGAAGTACGTACAGGGTGGTCAGCATAATTTGTGCAAAATTTAAGGTGGATTTAGCTGAAGACAAGGGCTGAGGAGAGCTTTTTGTTGACTAAAGTTTGGCTCATATTCAATCTAGCTGTGGCTCTGCATATATTAGATAAATCACCCTGTAGAGTACGTAGAAGAAGGGGGAAAGTGGCAAAAAGGCTTGTTTAGCCGACTCGACTCCTCTTCTTCTTCTTTTCATCTAATGAATTGCCATTTTCCACTCGCTGCCTGCAGCAGAGACATTTCAAACATTTCCTTCTTCTGTCTAGGACTTTTTCTTCTCACAAGTCACCGCTTCAAGAAACGAGAGCGGCTTAAAGTTTGTTTCTTTTTCGCCAAAGGCGTTTTCCTTAAAAAGTGCTTTTGAGTGACGCTACTTTACTTCCCACCGGTTGTGTAACGACAGTTTACATCATTAAGTGCAAAACAAGAGCTTATAATACTTCAAAGATTCTTTCCGGTGGTGGTGTCTTCTTTACTTTTTTTGTTCGCTATTTTGCTCCAAAATGCGGTTTGTTTGTCGTATTACGTCAGATTGCAGATGTTTCTATTTTCAAATGTTACGTTGGTATTTTCTTTGGCTTTTATGTGTTTATAATATGCGGTGCTCCGTTTTAAATCATGCACGGATAGCGCATGAATATTTAAATGGTCTCAAGTGAATTAAATATCGCATGACATTGAAAATTGCGACCACTTTGAGTATAGCACGATCTAACCCCGTTTTAGCTGTACGTATAAAATGTCTAAGGCCAATTCCATGCACTTTATATACAACACAGCTCGGGATTTAATCCAAGAACTCGTTTCTAAAAATAGAATTTTAATCGTTTGATGCCCGTGAAAATGAAAAAGAAAGGTTATCAGAGCGAAAATTGACACGAATTGCATTAGAATTCCATGACGTTTTAATTACGACAATGATTCTTTAAGATTTTCTCTGGCCATAGTTCACCCTCTTTCTTCCACTTCTGCCTGAGGCATTTTTAAAGATATTTTGAGAGGGGGAAGAAACCTTTGTGTGCCACGTTATATAAAATATAGAGTGTATGTGTGGTTCTTTTACTCAGTCAACCGGGGAAGGGAAAATTGCTCCACTTTTTCTACCCCTCAGTGTTGCCAAATTCGATGGTTCTTTTGTGATTTTGTCTCGTTTACCACGTAGCCACATAATATACTCCAGGACCTGTTATTTGTAAATATCTAAGACTATTAGATATATGATTTGATGGAGTTCAGCCTCATTGCCCAAATATTACTTATGCACCATTTGGTCTTACATATGATAATGTCGTGTAGTCAAGGCATTAGTATGTGTCTCTAACTCAGGTTGTATAAATCGGCTTCAGGTTCTGAAAGAGTCTAAAAGTGATCTTCATTTTCGCTCCAGGAGAGAGACTCATGCAAAAATCTAAAAGCAGGTAATAAAACACGGCTTTAAAAGGTAAGCGGAGAAGAATAAGATGGCTACACGTTAGGAAGAGAACAATTTCACGTCTGGGAATAAGGTTTGAATCTAATCTTCTGCCACTTTGAACTCTTGAGCCGTAAGTAAGAAAAAGGCAGAAGCAACAGAGCACATAATACATCATTGAGGGAGAAATTCGTGATTGCTTCTTTATAATATGAGAGGGGGAGAGAGAAATGCACAAATTGGAAGTATAAAAAGAGAAAATTGTAGAGGAAGCTTCTGTCTCTGCTCTCTAAGATTGTACAACACAAACAGCACACACCCAAAATGATAATAGAGGCTTTTGTTCCAACACTCGAGAATTTCTCTCTAATCTTCTTTTGAGCGATGATCATCTACAAAGAAGAGAGACAGAGGGGACGTGAGAGCATCTTGACAACACCTCCGAAGAAGGCTCCGAAGAGCCTCCACCTCCGAGCCTCTTCAAGCATGATCATCTACAAAAAAGGCGTCCAGAGAGCATCTTGACAACACCTCCGAAGAAGGCTCCCTCTTGCGAAGAGTCTGCACCTCCGAGCCTCTTCAAAATTCAACATCACCGTTGTCTACAAAAATGATGATAAAAAGTCGTCTTCCTTTTTGTTCTCAACATGCAACTACCACTGCTAGCATGACAAGAGAAGAAGTCTTTCTTTTTCCTCTTGAGTTCTTCCCTCATTGTATGCAGCAGCAGCAGCTCTTGGAAGCAAGGAAGAAAACGAAACTCTAGCTCCAAGCGGGAGATTCGAACGCGCGTCGTCACGCTGCCAGGGAGAGAAAAGAGACGCGCTCTGTAGCTCGGAGGAGGGCGTAGACCTGACAGAGCTCAGTTGGCTTCCGAACGGCAGTGAGTCGAGTTATAGAGCGTGAAAGGAAATGATGACAAAGACGAGATCACTGTGCAGTGCTGTTTAGTTGACTAAACCGGACGATTCGAACAAGGTGGACAGGTGCAGCCGTGTTTTAAGAGCTGAGAGCTGGTTAATGCGACGGACTGTATATTCGTTATGCAGATCGTGGTTAACCGGTTATGACTTTACAAGTTTCATCTTAAGAAAAAATAGAAGATTATTGATGCGTGAGTGAGTTTTATTGGCCTCTGTGTTTTATGAACGATTCCAAGAAGAAAATACGTAATATTACGTGTGTTGAAATCCAATGAAACCTAGACATTCGACCTAGTTTTTTCCCACTATGCGCAACCCCCGACGCTACCTCCAGAGCTCCGGCTCTGGCGAATACCACCACAGCCTGAGCGTCCACTACGCCTCCACGCCCGCGCTCAACAGCAGCAACAGCGTCGAGTCCAACTCGGTCAACAGCGATGACCTCGAAGTCTCGTCCTCGTCCGCCGCGAGCACGTCCAATCAGAACCAGTCTTCAGACTATCACTCCAGCTCGGCGTCGTCGTATTCAAACTCCATCAGCCCGGGGCCCAACACGCCGGCGTTGCTCCGGCTGGCGTCCGTGTCCTCATCCCGGTTGTATCACCCGGCGTCCGTAACTGTAAACGGGACGCTAGGACGGCCACGGTCGCAGCATTTCGCGGATTATCGTGTCGTGGAACCGCCGCCGGTGACGAGGCAGCAACAACAACCGTCTAATACTGTAACGCCGGCAGCTCCGCCGTCGCCAAAGCCGGCGTCACAGACTGAGCCTGACCTGGTCGTGTCTGACGACGACCTCCGTGCCATTGACACCTGCTACCGCGGACACAAAACCCGCGTTTTCATCTCAACAGCGTTGGCGAATCTGTACACAACGCCGCCAAGGGGGTCAGGACGGCCAGGGGAGGCCCCTTGGCGGCTGCTCTACACCGGCATTCCCGTGCTGCTACACGACACTGGTGCGACGAAATCCCGCCTTAAGAGGCAGATCCAGATCCTGCTCGTTGAGAAAGGCACGTGTTTCACCCTTTGGAGAGACGTGATTGACAACCTCAGCCAGTACACCGCTCAAGATGCCATGTTCCATGTGATGCACCTCAGCACGGACCACACAGCGAGGGTTGGGCTGAGCTTTGACTGCGCGGATGCGGCGAGGGCGTTCCATGACTGCATCCTGAGCCTCACGGCTGACCCGGCAAACATTGCGCTGAGCGGGCCTGGGATGGCCTCGTCGGCCAGAGCGGTCGAGCGGGAGGAGAAGGAGCTCCGGAAGCAGGCGAGGAAGAAGTACAAACGCCCCGACAAGAGGGAGATCTCGCTGCCGTGCGGGTTCCAGCATGTCGTCAGCGTGGACTCCAAGGACACGAGCAAGTACTTCAGCCTGCAGGCGTATGTGGAGAATATGCGGATATCCGCGGCGGCGAACAGGAAGGGTCCGGCGAGTGTGAGCAAGAAGGGTCTGGCGCCTCAGCCGCCAGCAGGTGCTGCAGTGGTCCAGAGAGGTCTGGGAGCGTCACAGCGGTGGGGTTCGAGCCCCAGTGTCATATCTGAGCCTCAGTTGAGCGTGTTCACATCTGGCAATGAGCTCAGGTGTTGAAGAAGAAAAAGAACTTAAAGTTGTTGCAAAAATGTCAGACAATTTCAATGGAATTCTCAATTTCTTGAGAACTTTTCCAAGTGGACCCTACAAAACTGTTGAGGAATTTCCCCTTTCATTGTTCACACGCATTATACTATTATTAAATATTTTATAGAGTTGGAATACACGTTTAAATGTTAACAAAATAAAGAAGATAACAACCCCAAAAAGTCAAATAGTGTTTTAAAACCCAATTGTTTCATGACAACAACCTTTTTTATAGAGAGTAATAAAACACACACGAACTTTTTACAACCCATCATGATCGAGAGACAAATGTTTGCACGGTTTAATCGCGGTTTTTAAACTCTGACATGGAAACTGATATTAAAGGTCTTCAAAGCAATAATAGTTACATTTGAAAGTAATTTATAAGGTTTATATTTACAATAAAAAGTAATTTTAAGCTTTAAATGTGCATAATATGCTAAAATTATTGTTAACTTTTGTCTAGGTTATCATTCAATGTAACTTAGTAATGCCTGAACGTCTGTCTTCTTCAATGTTGCTATTTTCATTGCCAAGGTCTTTTAATACCGATCCTGTGAATCCTGTTCTGTCCTGATGAGTGAGAATCGACGGCAGCACACAAAGAGCAATTAATTCGTAGAATGATGATGACTCACTTTGAATATTGTTTGCCTTGAGGATTTGACCGCGCTGTGCAAGAATACGAGAACCCCTCAAGATCCATAAAAAGAACGGTTTCGCTCTTGAAAACTGGTCATTGCAGCTGCCTAGTTGTACTTAAACCTGTATATAATTCGTTTAACGTTTGCGTCAGACTCACCCTTTCCTAACAAGTGGACAAAAAGTGTCTTAAAACTATTTACAAGAGCTAAAAAAAACGTCCTTAATATGCCCGAGAATAGTCGTCTTCGACTGCCTGTCAAAGTCACTATGGCTCACAATTGAGAAGAAAAACGTCGTTATTTTTCCAATTCATTGTGTCCGTTGCCGTTGTTATGGAGGTTCTAATGGAGGTTCTTTATATCTGGTGCAAAGCATAAACCTCATTATACCGTTTTAATGCCCATAAATGGCATAATATCACCATTTGCTACAGATTATAATCAAAAAGGTTTGATGTCAAAGTAACCTACGTTTAAGTATAATCTTTAAAATGGTTGCAGCAGTTAAGGTCCTTTTATTACACCGAGTCTTTGTCGACTCTGATCGAATAAGAACAAGTCAGAACCGGAATTTATCTGACAAAGACGAAACAGGTCACAATCGTTCTTCTTTCTTGGGAACAGCCGACGTAACGTTATCTTCAATAAAAGAGCTTTGAATCACAAACCGTCAATTGATTGCCACGCTACATTAAACTGACTTTATTCTTCTTCTTGTTATTAACAGGGCCATAATTTTGAAGCTGTGCAAAATTATCAAGATCTTGGAGGATGACAACAGCAGATAAAAGGAATGCTTCTGCAACAGTTTTCAGGGCATAAAATGACCAATAACAACTTTAATGTATCATAGATGGAATCAGACCAGCTCGACTACAATTATGTTTTTGAGTTTGGAAAAGATGATGATTGAATAAAACGTATGGTTTAAATTCCCTGTTGACTGGAGGACTGAGTTATGAGGAGAAAAGAAGGAGGAGGATGCACAAAAGTGGAATTTTCTTCTTGTAGCCCCGAGCCGGTTCTTTCTCCCATTTTTTAAGCATATCTCTGAGAGTTGTTTGGAATACACAACCCTGGAGCTAAAACGTTGAGAGCATTTTCCCCCGTCTGAAAATTGATTTTAAACTGGTATTATAATGAAATCGCCTTTTAAGAGTCCAATCGAGTTGAAATCAAAGTGATTTATGGTGAGGTTTTCCTTCTTCTTACTTGATTGCTAATGGCCCTTTTTCCAAGACATTAAAATGTGCGAGATTGTACTTTTGGAGAAATTCAATTGTATGGAAATGATGCTTCTCCATTCTATGCATTGTCAATGACAATGTGAAATATTTTTCGGTCTCTTGCCCATCTTTTCTTCTTTTTTGTGTTGCCCATTTTGTAATTGGCTTCCATCTTCTTTTAGAAGGTAAAACTTGGATGACTAGAGACAACGTTTTTATTAAGATCTTAAAAAGAAGTATGACGACTTTTGGCATGTTGGTTTAGTCAATCTGCATGTAATTGACATTAGAATACCTCCTGCATAGCTGCATAGTAATATTATCATATGCTATATATAACATCAGGTTAAAAGTTCCAGGCTAGTAAATACACTACACTGTAAATACATACACATTAGTCAAGGGCCTCTATATTTTCGAGGCCCTTGCATTAGTATATGTATACATTAGTCCGAGTAAAAGTATACCAGGCGAAACAGTTTTAAAATATCGATGGAGGTTGCGTGAATTAATTTAAAAAACTTCCGATATCCACACCAAATAGAGCTTTCTATAACCTACGGACTCTAATGGAGAGGGTCTCAAGGGTAAGTTTCGCAGATATGAGGGTGAAAGTCATATTTGGCTCCCGTCCAAAATCGTCTCCTCTCTCCACGCCGTTTTAAAAATACAACTCTAGCATCGACACCGGAATGTTCTAGAGCTACAGAGAACAGATTAATCTTAAAGTAGTTGATTAAGCTTAATCATGTCTGGTGAAGGAATCGAATCTGTGGAGGATTTGGAGGACGCGCTCAATGATGAGATTGGAGAGGCGCAGGGTTACATCCAGACCGTGTACAGGCAGTGGTGCATTGCGAACGCTGAACTGGTAATTAATCTAGTACAAAATTCGAATATTGATAAAAATTAAATTTTAAATTAGATTGAGAGTTCGTTGGATTAATGTATAAAGGGTATCTAAATCTGTCTGTAATTTGTTATATTTATTGGAAGATGAATATGCAACTGTAATTTAGCACACATTAAAGTTGAGGCCTTGAAGAAGTTATTACAAATATTAATTTTACCATGTATACTAGTTGATGTAACAACTTAATTTAGGTCCTAAGTGTGGAGGCTGAGAAGCTCTCCGACCCTGATGACATGCTCTCCAGCATGCTCCCGACCATCACGGACACCTTCGAGGACTTCTTCGCCGACCCCACGCACAAGGACGTCAAGGACGACGACATGGCGAGGAACTTCAGGGAGGCCGGAAACAAGGAATACTCCAGCAAGAGCTTTAAAAAGGCTGTCAAGAGCTACACAAAATCAGCTCAGTACGCGGTGAACGATTCTGAGACACTGGCCCTGGCATTCGCCAACCGGTCAGCGGTCCTGTTCCAGCAGAAAAAGTACACCAGCGCCATTCTCGACATCGACCGCGCTCTGGACAGCGGCAAATACCCCGTCAAGAGCCGGCATAAGCTGCTTGAACGGCGTCTCCGCTGCTGCCTCCAACTCGGCCGCATGGACAACTGGGAGAAGGACATGGCGGAATTCCTCGGCGAGTTGGAGCGCGCGCCTGACCTGACGGCGGCCAAGAAGCAGGTGGTGATCGGCGAGCTGCATAAGAGCATTGAGGCGATGGTGAAGAAGAGGACGAAGCAGCCGGCAGCAAAGTTTGTCATGGATGCGAGCAAGGACCCTGCGAAGGTAAGGGTTTAACTTTGAAGATGCTTTTTTTAGTGAAATCGTTCACACCCGGGTATGTAATTCGCAGTATTCGGACTCATATGTTTCTTTGAAAAATTAAATATATATCATATCACATTCCGGATATGGCAGATCATGGCCACTAAATACCAGGTCAAATGCTACTCCAAAGTCATGTATCAATACTTAGAACTATGGATCTCGTCGAGAATTACAAACATTACAAAATATGTAAGACGTCTATGAAGAAATCTCACTTTCATCTCTATGGAACGTCCGCTAACACCGCTTGCTATATATTTATATTCACAGAATGTAGTCAACAATTAATTGAAATTGTTCTTGGCTAACGTATTAGAAATATTGATAAACCCACCTTACGATCAAAAGTAACAACAATTAATACCCAAATAGGCTCCACCGATCTACTTTCCTGCAATAATTTATCAGTATTCAACTGACTTCCAAGCAGCAAAGTCTTCAAACGCAAGAGTAAGCTGACTAAATTCGTCCGTGCCATAATGCCTCTCCCCCCTAAAGTGAACAGCCTCCGGGACTTGTGCCTCAAGAACGTTTCCAGAAATTTGGACACCTATTGGGTGAAAAAAAATATTAAGAATCCATATATCAAGAATCCTTTCAGTGACCTACCCAATGGAATTGGACAGGACATTCTAGACTACTTTGTAGCAAATAGGGATTCAGGAGTACAGCTACAACTAACAGAACAGCACACAAAATTGCTTCTAACGAGGAACATTCAGTCAATATCATTGGAATACGATGAAATAGACATGCGTGCTATTAGTATGAAAACTCTTATTCAGATGGTCAAGGAAAAGTGCACTAACCTACAGAGTCTTAATTTAACTTTTTGGTCGATCTCTTTAGTTGCAATGATTCATATAAGTCATATCACATCTTTGAAAAAGCTGAATCTCTCTAATACTAATATTACAGACGGAATGCTTTCATTAATTGGGATGCATGGCAGACACCTGACTGAGTTGAACTTAGAAAGCACAGAAATTACAGATGCCGGAGTGAAAAGCCTGGTGACAAAAAAGGATGAGCTTGGCACTCCAGACCGTCAGTACGGAAAGTGTGTGAACCTTGTAAGCCTAAACATTAAGCAGACCAGTGTGACTATAAAAGGTGCTGTTGTTCTGGCTGAAAATCTGCCCCATTTGCAGTACTTCACGTATATCAATAGTGCTACTGTTGCAGCCAAAGTAAGAGAAAGCAAGAAACCGCTCAAATGGAAAAATATTTACGAGTATGGGCTTGATGGTCCTGGATCGGATATGGACTCAGTTTTAAATGCATGTCCAGAGGCAACAAACTTTGACATTTATGCAGACTCTGACAATCACATTGCAGATTATGCCATTGTGCATCTAGATCAACACAGGAGGGTTGTCCATAGCTTGAGCATAATGGACCAAGGAGGCCATCCCACGCCTAACATAACAGTCTCATGTGGATTGCACCTTCAAATCCTCAAGCTTGAGGGGACTGGTAGAATTAATATTGCAACAATTGGTAAAAACTGCCCTACTCTCTCCCAGCTCGAGATCAGAATGTATAACGGATTTGTTGAAGAAAGTTTGAAAGAGGTGCCTTTTCTCGCTAACCTGAAAACGTTAAAAATTGAAGTAAGTGATTCTGATTATAATAATTATGTTGCTTTTGGTCCTGATCTTAACCCCAGCGAAATGTTTGGTGCAGAAAGGTTTTTATTCCTGCTTTCCAGCCCTTTATTGGAAGATGTGACAATACACGATCTTCCAGGAATAGAGGATGCTGTTATTAAAGAGTGTGTGCAGCGCCATGGATTCCAACACCTGAAGAAGATGACCTTGAAATACTTTAAAGAATGCTGCACAATGGATTCGCTTGAATTGATTCTCTTTGGAGACAATGATTTTCAGTGCCTGGATTTGGAAGACTGTGAAGGGATTACAGAAGGACGAGTAGATTTGGTCAGAAAAAGACTTGAGAACAGAAATGTTTCCATCGAGTTTAAATGTTCATGAAATATTCAAAAATTGTACAAATGCTGAAGTAATATAATAAATAATAACATCAGGATGTAAGAAGACCGATTAAAATAAAATAAATATTCAAAATCTATTAAGTAAGATGCGTGTACCGCGGAACGGAAGACATTATATTATATTTTTTTGCGGCTTCCTCTTCGAGGCTACTACATTCCGTAGGAACGTTCAACCACTTTTTGGGTGACGTTCACAGATGGCGCTGCCAGACTAATACATCATTTGCAGTGGGCCTAGTTTCTTTTAGGTCATGCGCATTTCAGTAAGCCTGGAAGCATTCC
>LR140910.1:0-13063 GCA_900659605.1 Tisbe holothuriae | reverse complement strand
CAAAAAGATGTTCTTTGTCTACCACTCGAATGAGCTTGGATTGGGAACGTTAGTCAGAAGGTTTCTCTACCCAATGATTAATATGGTAATATTTATTACCAGTTACTTAGTAATGATCTATGTAGTAAGCAATGTACACAATTTAGTTTTACATATTTCAGTGTCACAGTGATGTTATACTTGAACACTATACTTTGATTATGTATATTTTTGATTACGTATATTATTGTCTGTTTCTATAGATGAATGAAACTACTGTCAGGGATGATATCAGAAAAGGAAGTATTGCATTTTCTGAAGATATTTCAGGTAATTTAATTGAAATGGGGCTGTAATTTTTAATTGTTAATTCATTCATATATCTAGACCTCAGCTCAGTACAAGTGGTCAATCATTTTTCTGAGAGCAAAAGTTATTCTTCACAGCTTTTCAGTATGTCCACCAATGCCCAGTTCACAGATTGGAACAATGTATTTAAGATACTTAGACATTCCATGGTCATTGGGAATGCAGCTGAAGTAGACTTTCACAATGTTTTTCCATTAGAAGCACATGGATTAGGAATCTTTGCAAGAAATGCCAGGCGAGTTTAAATCAAACCAAAACATGTTAAGAGTTCTCTAGTCAAAATTGTAACTCTTCCAAAGAGAGCCAAAGGAGACTTTACACTCTGTACTGATTATATATAAGATAAAAAGAAGTTAAAACTTGTTTGAATGCTTAGTTCAACCTCTTTATAGAGTCACGTAGAATAAACATATTGGGCAAATTTTTCTTCTTATCATTTGGACATCTGATCAGCCTCCATAATAAAAATACTTAGTTCCAATAAAATACAAATATTGTTGAAATTTACCTTTAACATTTTAGTTTGAATTACACCTACATCCCAGCCTATGATGAACTCCATTACATGAGCCCTCTAGCCAATGACGCAGTGTTAAACCCAGTGTCCTCAAATCTGATTGGGTCAGAGAGTGTGTCTGATTCAATGGATAGAGTGTTTCGGAGGATGACGGGGACTGGGAAATCTCAGCATGAATTGAAACCTTTCCAGATAGGACAGGTATGTGTTGCCATTGTCCTTGCCTTGTTGCCATGGGGATAATTATATAGAAAAAAATCAGAAATTTTAACAGTTGCCGGTCAGAACCACACCCCTCACAGACCCACCCCTTTCAAACCCACACCATATGTCAACTCAATACCACACCTGTGGTTTATTAGGGGTGTGCTTCTGACAGGGTGTGGTTTGTAGGGTGTGGTGTATTGACAGGTAATCAAAATAAACATGCCATTTTGGTGAAGATCTGCTGAGTGCCAGTTACTTGCCACTATAAATTGTATTGTTACATTGCAGGACTCTACTCAGCTTGAGTTCATTTCCTATTGCTCCATCAAAGGTTACAAATCCAAACTGTTCCACTCTCCTACAGCTAGAGGAATGTGCACAGTCTTCAACACAATACCATATGCTGACCTTAAACATGAATTACATATGGACAAGGACATTGGAAATCACTTCAAATTTAAACAAAAGGTGCCATTGAAATCTTAGTCTAAGCCAGCTTTTTTAAAGTTTTAATCTAAGTTGACACAATTGTAGAGCAAGGTTATTTTTAAATTTGTCCTGTATAAGTTTCAACATGAATATTACTGTATATCTTAACTATATGCAGGGATGGGACTCTGTCACAAAACTTTCAGATTTGAACACCATAATGCTGGTCCTAGACTTACACCTTCATGACCGATCACCAATGTTAAATACAGGAGAAGTCCAAATTGCATTCTCAGATATTGATGGTTATCTGACAAATGATTTCTTTGCTGTGAGTCCAGGTTTTCAAGTAAGGGTTAGAATTGAACCTTTGGTTCAAACTGCTGATGTTACGCTGAAGGATCTTACAATTAAGGAAAGGTATGCTGTCACTGCCCTATTCCCCTAAGTTAACATCTACTTTTCAATTGATGCCCAATACTTTTTAATATGGATACTGGTGATCCCTATTTTTAAATTTTTGGACACTCCCTTTTGCTTCATGCACCGTTCCGCCAGTTTTCATGATTATTGACAGGGGAGATTCAAACCCACAATATTCTGGGTCAGAGTCAAGTGATTGCAAATATGTATACTTTATTATAGGGCCTGCCTTTTCAACCATGAGAATCCCACAACCAATAGCATTTTCCAATATTACAATCAGGAATCTTGTGAATATGAATGTGTTCTTGAGTATATGATAGAAAGAAACTATTCTTGCATTCCTTGGGATATGCCTATGCAATCAGAAGGAACTGAAATATGTTCCGGGGAAGATGCTGCACGTTTCAAGCATGAGTTTAAGCATGTTGACCGACTTCAACACTGCACTAGATGCCTTCCAAGCTGTGATCAGACAATTTACACAACCAAGTACAACACTTTGACTACTAATGTTGCCAAGATGTGCCTTCACAGGGATTTGTTTAACAGTATTTCAACAGAGGAGGATGTTCTTCTGTTTCAAATGAAACATTCCGTAGAGTTAGGATACATGCAAGTGAGTCATTTAGTAACTCATTTTATCATAGGATAATATTTAAATATTTAAATATGTTTCACAGTAATGGTACTGTAATCATATATGAAGTCACCAGAGGCTGCATAATGTGTTCTCTTTGCTTTTGTGTAAAATAGCTCATGTTTTGATTTATCCTTCTCAGGGTTCAACAACACCAATTAAGCTATGTCATGCAAAGTTGAGTCAAGATGTAGTAATACTTGAAGCTGACATTTCAGTGTCAAGTATTTTACAGGTGAACATACAAAAGTCTTCAAGTCCTCTGGATCAACTTGGAGTTATTGGTTAGAAAGAAATTCTATGATTTTCATTTTATGTTTCAATTATGTCGTCATTGGTCATTTAGGTGGCACTTTAGGGCTATTTATTGGTTGCTCCCTCTTTGTCTGGCTAGAGTTGCTCCAACTAGCTGTGTTTCTCATCTTTCCACAACTATCATATGGTGCTTCAGATGTCCACAAAACAAATTCACACATATACACCATGTATCTCTACTGTGAGGCTTCAACCATTCATGGAATGTCTTTTATACACAGGTTTGAGAGAATATTATTCCTATAGTTGCAAATTGAGATTGAGATTACGTTTTCAGCACAAGAACAATGATCGGAAGAATATTATGGCTTGCAGTTATACTGAGTGCTGTAGCTGTTGGAGCTGTTCTTGCTTCAAAATCAATTCTCAATTTTGCTGAGAAGCCTTTTGTTAATGTGCTAAATATAAGAGGAGAGCATCTGACAAACATACAGTTCCCTACAATTACAATTTGCCCACAACAATTCTCTGATAGGTATTACAATGGGCTACCCATTTTCAGTTATATAACTACACAATAGTATATAAATATAATGTTTTACAGATGGAACTTCCAAAGGATATTGCTAAACCAAGTTAAAATGTTCCACAACAATGGTTCCATAAATGAGGCAGTCCAGAAACAATTTCTAATTTTCTTTGAAGCGTTCAACAGCCATGAGTGGTTATCAGTTAAACATAAACAGCAATTAGAAGAGCAAAATAAAACATTACCCCAACTGAATGAACTCTCTGGGCTTGGGAGTTTGTTGCAGCATTTCTTACCAACAACATTAGCAGGGACTTTTCAACCAACAGAGTTGTTTGATGAAAATAGGTAAAGAAATTAAAAAGTTGCATTTTTGTAGCAAGGTAAGTAGTTTAGTAAGTTACCAATGAAACCAATAAATGTACTAAATGACTACCATTTTACATGAGGATTATGCCATTAAGTTACTCATCTGTTTCCAGATTGATCTTAGAGCAAGCAGAGGACAATATTCTTATGTATGATTACTATGCCTTTATATTTGATTCTATGATGGGCCTGCAAAATTCTGGAACTATAAATATTCCTATAATTGAGCTTCCTTTGCTACTGGAGCCATTGAGTGACTTTCTTGGAGCTAAGGTTATGACTAAAAGGGAATATGCAGCAAGAAGGGCAAGCTATGTGCATTATAAAGATTTTAAGGATATGCTGTTTAATGGATCAATGGTGAGTAACAGACGCAATAGGAAACCACAATGGCAAGTCCATGCGGGATTGTGACAGCTTTTTGGGGGACTTAAAAAATCCATCCGCCAAGGCCAGTAATTGAACCCTGGCTCCCTTGAATATAAGTTTTGTGTGCTAACCATTCCTCCATGATCTTGCGCTCTTTCACTTCCATATTTAACTAAATTGTTAAAATTGTGTCTGTTTAACTTATGTATCATAATTATATTCCTAGGGCACCTATAATTACATTCCATTTGAGGGATTTGGTATTTATGATGTTCTTAAAGGTGACCTTGGATCATACAATGTCATTCTAAACAAGATCCAAAATCGAGTTGATTTTCTCTCCGAGAAAAATGGAACTGTCAGTGTGGAAATGAAGAAGTAAAAGATTAGTGTTTATTGTATTTTATATAAAATATATTATAATTATATTGCCTAATGCACATAACATATTAATGGAATTGTTTCTTTACCTCCATTTTAGAGACCTTGGATTGGAAATGATTCAACAAAATATGGACAACAACCTTCATGGTAAAAGACTTGCACCTCATCTCAAAGATGTTTTGACTTTAATGAGGTTTTCAAAAGTCATGCTCAATATTCTACCAAGTGACAGTTTAATGGAAAAGATAGGCAGCATTGATATAAAGCTCTCAAAAGATCATGGACAACAGTATGCTCAAAATGTATCTGAAGATTACATGTGGAATAGGCTTGAAGCTATACAAAGTTGTGAAAGTGAAATTTTGAGTGACTGTCTTAGTATGTTTCACCATGTACTTACTGATAGAGGGATATGTGGAGCTATAAATTCAGCTGGAATTGTGCAACTTTATTCAGACAGTGTAAATCAGTATGTAAACCTGTTTAAAGAAGTGTTCAATCCCTCAGGGCTAGTTGAACCCTTTATGGGTCGCAAAAGTTCTGCATTAAATAAACAAGTAGAACTGCTACTTGATGTCCATATAGCAGAAATCAGTGAAACAGAGAGTGGTTCATTTCTAGTGTCTTTTAATGAATTCAATGATGCCTTTCACACTATTTCTGCTTTGGAAGTGCTGCCAGGGCAAAAAGCAAACATTGGCCTTACAATGACTAAACTGAATATAACTCCAGCTGTCGAGGATTTAAGTCCAAGAGAGAGAGGTTGTCAGCTTTTAAATGAGACCCAGGGATCCATGTTCAACACATATTCTCAAAAGGGTTGCCAGTTTGAATGCAAGTTCAAAGAGGCTGTAAGAATTTGTAATTGTATTCCGTGGGATTATATTCAGCTTGACTATCAGGCGGGAATCCCTATTTGCACAAGGAATAAGATTACTCAGTTTCAGAGGATAATACTTGAGGAGACTGATGTGTCCAAATGTGATTGTTTAAAGGTAAAACACCATTTAAATGGGGTTACTTTCCTGCTACTATGCTATAAACTCTATTTTACATTTAATGCATTAATTTTGGTGTTAATTTAACAAAGCAGTTCATGTTAATTGTATATACCCAAATTTTTAAAGGATTGTGAGGGGATTCTATTTGATGTTATTATGGATACTATGATAGTAGATCCTGTTGTAGAGTGTGAATCAAACAAGATGCAGGAAATATCAATGTCAAGGTAAAACATGTATATGTTACTATTAATAAAAAATGCTTACGATGTTTCTCTTTTAGAATAAGTCATATTACGGATGCATTTCACTGGGAATACATTCATATGAGCACATGGTATGTCAAGCAATTTGGTGTGGTAGATTATGGAACCCAAGCCAGGTACGTCAATTCCAGTCTTGGAAGCCTTTCACCAATAAAATAATGTGTAATGGTTTCAGGTAATTAAACTTTATGACTAGTTGCAATATCAATACGTGCATACAGTGAAGTGTATTTTGCTTATTTGACGATTTATTTATTCCTTGAAATTATTGAATGCTTCATCTCTTAGGTGTCAATATAAAGTATTGACAGACTTCGTATTTTTGTCCATTGGAGTTTCCTCTTCCAGTGTGTCTGTCATGACCACAGATATAAAATACACATATTCAGATCAAATTGGAATTATCGGTAGGCACTATTTTATACATGTTCCCAGTAGCGTAAGACTAGTACTTAACCAACAAAATCGATTTTTGTTCTGATTACGCGTATATCATACAACCATCCTTATGAAGTCAGAAGTAAGAACATATAAGACTATCACTTCCTTCTAGGTGGCACACTCGGCCTTTGGACAGGATTCAGCATAATATCATCAGTGGAGCTTCTTTACTGGATATTTGTCCTTTGCACAGAAATGTTTAAGAGATCAAGAAAAGTAAAGACTTCTAAAAGGAAGCTGTCATACAGAGTTAAACATATACAGTGAACTGTACAATATACAAAATATACGATAAATGGTCAGAGTCCACAGTTACCCTCATGTTATTTTTCGGTATTATATATTGTCGTGATAGCTATTATGGTGATTGTGCTGTAATGACCACTTCCCTTGAAGTTGTCCTTCCAAAGCACATTCCTGAAGACTCTGTCGAAGGCTCTCATAATGCTGATCACACAATTCTGTACATGTATATAAGGATGAGATTAATAAAGTATCGACACAGAGTGTTCGAGACACTGATCAAAGTTGTGCCTTGTACTGACATCTCAGTCTAGTTTAGAACTCATAAGTCTATCATAACAATATATTAAATAGAAACTTTAAAAATATACACTGATACACATTAACAATTAGACTCAATTTTTATTAAGCGTGATATATACATTATTACCAAGTAGAATTGACATGATGTCTGTTAAAGTGTTGTTTAATGTTCAATGTTCTCCTGTCATATCCGGTGCATTTGTTTACATGTAGATATTAATTGGTTTTATATTTATGTACCTTGTTAATTTTCTGTACACTTTGTAAGTAATAGAAACACCCAAAGTAATGAGATTTAAGAATAATTAGGCATATCGCGCCGAGAACCAGTCCTGTAGTACAGCCACAGCCACAGCTGCAGCTGCTGTACGTAATGAAGTTTCAGCTTTACTAAGCTGCGGTTTAAGGCATTTTACACCATTCCTTCTTCTCTCTTCACCCGCCTTGCTTTTACTTAAAACCGCAAAGTTACTACTGCTAAACCCGGATTTCGTACGGTGGCCACAGTAAGATATGCTGACTGAGCCACTTACAAATCCATTCTCGGCGGGAATATAAACAGTCATAATGTAAACCCGTTACCATATTTCCATTTTTTATATTTTTACATATGTAATAACTGTCTCTTTCTTCGTCTCTCTCTTCCTCTCTCTCTCTCTCTCTCTCTCTCTCTCTCTCGGTGTGTGTGTGTGGGTGTAGGTGTGGATGTATGTGTGTGGGTGTCTCTCTCTCTCCCTCTGAGCCAGTATCTCTCGCAGGTCTGGGCCCTCCTTTCTTAGTGACTGTCTCTTAGATTGGACTTCTATTTTTGTCTTTTCCTCCACAACATTATTTTGTAAGTTTATGAGCTTACCCAATATATCTGTCAATTCGAAAGGGTTAAAACAATTGTTTACGGTAAAAAAAAACAAAACAATTACAGATGCATTTAGGTCAAAACATAAAAATAATTAATTTAACTAAACATGACTATTCTTTATTCTAATGATATCTTGTCATAAAACCAATTATTTTTGTACTGTACAAGTATTTATATACAATTATAAGTTAAGTGTTACTGTAAGTTCCTGTACCTTGAAGTGATGAGAAATCGAGATTAATTTACACCTGTATTAATGTTGTTTATTCTCTGTATAATGTTTTTGCTGAATCTGCAACGGAGTAACTAATTATGGCAGTTAAATTTAAAGTTATATTCGCGAAAAGGAACCTACACAAAGTCATGGCCCGGACATAAAAAATCGTAATTGACATTTTTGCTATTACGCATTAATTACACTGTACATCATTGATATTCCTGGGTAGTAAAGTTAGGAATTGCGATCATTTTTGATTGAAGTATATTACTGTAATTTTAATTTTGTTAAGGACTTAGACGTATAAAATATCCTTAAATCCAACTCTTAATTATAGCGTTTAATGCCTTTGATGTGTAATTATCATAGAGTACAGAAGGGCTGGAAATATCCTGATCCTGCTTACAGTAAATGGGGTTTAGTCTCTTTTTATACTTAATATTCATGAGCCTGGCTCAAATATAGGCAAACACCTAAATTGAGCAAATTTTTCCCAAAATAACATCCGTTTTTCGCACAAATAAGACATTAGCATTCTTATATTAATATTATATTTACAGGGTGGCTGATTAAATTCGAAACATAGGTTACATCAACTTCAAATTGCAATTTCTCCCAGATAACTTTACCTTTATTATTGCACTTATACAGTGCACAGAATTTCCTTATTTGGACTACTGTGCTTGTCACAGTGGAATCAAATACACAGATCACTAAATAAGACTGGAGAGTGCTTTGACTTGCAATGGAAGAGTGATGATTTGTATCCTACTTTTGAGGAAAGAAACTCAGGCTAATGGCTGTTTAATGCCTTGAAGTCATCATTTTAGATGTGTTTGACATATATTGGGAGTTTAAGGATAATATAGGTACTTTAACCCACATTGGGAAGGGTATCAATTTACTACATAGGCACAAATTCTAATTTTGGCATTCAGGTACCTTCTACCATTTTTGACATATCTGCAATAAAACTCATTTGATTGAAATGTCCTTTTAGCCACTTTGTCTTGGATATTATGCAGTTGTCCTTGCCAAATTTCAAATGCCATACAGCTGATATGAAGAAGTGTCAGAACTTTTACTACAGAAAAAGTGGCAAGGCAGAGCCCTACTGATCCATAACATAGTTAGACCTACTGTGACTTTCACAGTGGTCCAACTAAAGTAATATTCGGTCAGAATTAATCTGAATAATTAATAATATGTATAGAAAAATAATTTTGAGGTTTTGCGGTCCTGCTTCAGAGAAATGGCCATTTTTCGATGTTTCGAATTTAATCAGCCACCCTGTATATAATGAATATAATTGAATGAAGAGGGAAATGTTACACACACTTTAACCAATAGATGACACTCTGTCTAGGGAGTCACAAGTCTGATACTGAGACTTCAGCCAAGCCAAGTCACCTCACACTCGAGCACTCCTCAGTATCTCTCTCCCCAGCCACTGCTGAGTTGTTGACTTGTTGCTGAGGAATGAGTTTGTCAGGCTACTGGCTGGTGACTCAGTACCAGGACTCTTGTGACCCTAGTGCCATCTATTGGGAAAAGTGTGCGTAACATTGAGCTTTGCTGACTAATCAGAAGAGCAATCTCTCCAGGTGTTGAGGTCTCTATGATACTAATTACTGTTATAACTGACACTTTCCTTCTTTCAACAGCAAGACTGTCATTTTATAACTCAACCTGTCGTAAATATAAAATAGTCATTAACAGTTGCTGCACGATCAGTTTGACAACAATGAGTGTCAAATCCAAGTTCAAGGGCTTTTGCACCAGCACTGGACTCCACGGGTATGAATATTCATAGATACATGGACGTGCGGTTAAGCGGATTCGCCAATATTGGAGGCAATGCGAATTCGGTTCCGGGTCCCAGTATCCTTTTGAGCTATTTTGTAAAGCACTTATGTAAATTTGATTTTAAAACTATAACAGTACTGGGAAAACACAAGGGACGCTCAACAACGTAGTTGTAAAATACAACAGTCACTGTGATGTTCACAGAGGGCACTGACAGGCTTTATTTTACTTGCTGGGGCCTTGTTTCTTTTAGGTCATGCACATTTCAGTAGGCCTGAAGCAGATTCCAAATTAGGACTCAAGAGCACTTCTTTGCTGGTGCCGGGAATTGAACCTGTGAATCATCAGTCCACAGTCTGAGCCGTACCATTCAGCTACTGCCCTTCTCTCATATATTGTGTGCTAAATGTAGTATAAAATGAATTTGATAATGTACATGGTAATTGTTATATTTAGCTATGCGTATATTGCATCAAGTCGGAGTAGTCTTGAGACATCATTCTGGAGTGTTCTCTGCCTGCTAGTCTTGTTCTGGGTTGCTCTGGTATGCATGGATGCATTTACATATTGGAACAATAATCCAGTGCTGAAAGTGTAAGTCTTAAATGATGTTACACTTTAGTCCTTTGTACCATTACTTGGGGACTACGATAGAATAGGACGCGGCTCTTCCAGAAAAACGGTCACATGCCATACACTATGAGGCCAAAAAGAGATGAAAGTACTACTGTAACAGTGGCAGTACTAAACTTTCGGCCTCCGTGTGTAAGTTTGTAGTAAATGTGCAAAGAAGATAATAATTTTCTAGACTAATATGGCCATTTCCAGCACATTTTACTTCATAGACTTTTTGATCAGATCTCTAGTTTCCGAGAAGGACCTTATGAGGCCATTGATTCCAGTTTTCATAACAGTGACTGTAGTAAACTTTGACTTCCAATTCAGTGAGTCCTATTGATTTAAGGGAAAAACGACAATAATAAAGTGCAATGTGCGGGCTAATTTTAAGAACTTTTATTAGTAGTAAAATTAATTTTGAAGTTATATTTTTAATAATTTCAGAAGAGCCGCGTCCTATAATAATTCTCTCGTAGTTCCCGCATTACTCTAACATTATCCTTTATTTGTTTCTTAAAATATTAATATAAAACCTAATGCCTTCTTGTTAAAGAGTGAAGAATTACCAGTACCCTCCGGAGTCTGTCCCATTTCCAGGGATGACAATTTGTGCAAACACAAGTTACGATGAGTTACAATTCTTGTCTTTAGCAGCAAACAAGGTAAGCGTATCAAAAATGTAGTTAACATGTGTATGTAGGTTTTTGTCTTTAGCTGAAATTTAGATGCCTTCGAAGTAGTAACCACATATTAAACTCAGACCTAGAACTTTGCTCAAAGGAGGAATATGTGAACATTAGAAGTAGTCTGTACTTCAACAGGTAAAATAGAGCTAATCTTGGACAAATAAATGTACTTTACCTTCAATATTTCAGATTCATTAAGGAGCTTCCAAATTTGTTTGAACAGTATGCCGATCATATTCGTAGGTACTCTATATAATACTGAAAATGTGCATTAAATACAATTCTTTACAGGTGGTGATTTGAATCTGCCTCTCATTTTTGGACTCAGAGGTGAGAGTATGATCATTTTTAGTCAGGGCTTTAAAAGTTACCTTATTTTGAGGGGGAACAGTTGCAGTTACAGTTACTTTACCAAAATGAGTAACTAGTTACATAAACGTTACTCAAATTGTGTGATTATGTATATGTCGTCCCTGGTTTTGCATCACTAAACCTCTCTTCCATTTCCTGTTTCCTTTGTTGTCATTCTCACGAAATACACTGAATGAGTAACATCTAAAGTGTTGAGTGTTAATCATACACAAATAAAATTGTAACAACTTACAAGTTACTTTTAGAACTGTAACTTCTTGTGATTTTTTAAAAGTTACAAGTAACTGTAACTTCTAAATAAACTCAAATAAAAAGCTACAGTTTTAGGGACCTGTAACTAGTCACTGATAAGTTACAAGTCCGAGTAACTAGTAACATTAACTTGTAACTAGTTACTTTAAAGCAATGTATTTAGTTATATTTAAATTGTAATTTGTTCCTTTTAGTCCCTGGCGTTCGTGATCTACGAGGTCATTTCAAGCAAGTCCTAATAGATGAGGCACTTTACAAAGTGTGTTACGGGGATGTTGATGATGAAAAGGACTCATCGGAGTTTTTCCCAAGGAGATCGGAACAGATTCCTGGAGACGAGTTTGAGGTGACTTCACTTAATTTTTTAATAAGTAATTTTATGTCTCCTGTATATGAGGGAATCGTACACCAATATGCACAACCCGAATCCGCGAACTGTTACATTGAACCAAATCCTGAACCGAAGGCAAAATTGAACTACCGGTAGTTCAGACTAGTACCCTATTTACCTGTTCGGACTAACTATTTACTAAGAGTCGGACTAAGTTGTGGACTTCGACATGAATTAAAAGAATAAAAAAAAATAAAAGAATAAAAAGCACTCAATGTTTCTTTCCAGCATGTGCTCCCCTTCTTTGGAGACATTCTGCGCCACTTTAGCGCTATGGTACCGTCATCTTATCGCTTGGATTCCTCGTCCAGTTCCAATCTTTTGCCATATATCCTCTTTAAATACCCACTCATTGATCAATCAATTGAGTCGGAAGGGTATAACCTAACTACGTGAGTTGATCATGCATGCTTGAATGGTTATTGATGATGACAGTGCAGTGTTCTATTTAGTTTTGTATACCCTTAATTCCCGATTTATATATTGCCGCAACATTTGGTATAAAGAACTGCCGGTAGGGGAGGTCAGGCAAAAATCGTGACTAAACACGTTTTGTTAGAGCTGAGAAATAATTGTCTCTCAGCTGAGAGCAGAGAAATCTACTTCTATAGTACTTCAAACACATAGTACTGAGATTTCTGCTGCTGAGTTTAATTATTCTCTTCCCAAGACAGGCAGGAAAGCTGAGTCAAGTTAGAAATTTGTCTGTACTATGTGATCAAAAGTACTATAACTACGGCAAGTTTCTCTGCTGAGTGCACATTTGCGTCTTGTGACTCAGGAATGCTACCTACTATGCGCGCGCCAACTACAGGCCTCTAGATTGTAATTTGCTCGGACTGTACGGAGAAAATCGAAATTTGCTCCGCGCCAGATTTTCCCCCTTCACAGGAGCAAATTACAATCTAGAGGCCAGCAGGTGGCGCGCGCATAGTAGGTAGCGTTCGACTCAGGAAAGAACAACTAACTCAGTCTGGTCACGACGTTTGGACGAACGCTATCTACTATGTGCGCGCCACCTAGTGGCGTCCAGATTGTAATTTGCTCGGACTGTACTGAGAAAATCGAAATTTGCTCTGCGCCAGATTTTCTCCCCTTCACAAGAGCAAATTACAATCTAGAGGCCAGTAGGTGGCGC
>LR140909.1:2919-14440 GCA_900659605.1 Tisbe holothuriae | reverse complement strand
TAATACTAGCTATAATTATATGAAGACAATATCTATCTGTTTTCAAGATAATTATGAAATGCAACACTTGGAATATATTTCTGGACTACTTTTCCTGCAACACTTGCTTGTGGTGTTTTACCGTTTTAAGACCAATTACATGAGCAAACCATAATAGTTTATAAAGTGACTTTATAGTGTAGTACGGTTTTATGGAGTTAACTCTGCAGCTCTGACAGAATTCATATCACACACAAATCGTAAAACTTTTGTTTTGACCGGTTCAAATACGCCGATTGTATAATTGTGCTTCAAATAATATTATTGAACAGTTAAATGTCTGATTATAACTCGTAAAATAAGGCCCGTCTGTGGTTGTGTTGCTAACATATCGGTTCATCAATTTTAATGGGTCTGTGCGTGCGATACTCAGTACATTGTATTGATAATTCACTGTTCAAAACCACTCGAATACTAAACTATCCAATTACGAGCAGAATACAATTTTGAGACTGACTTGCAAGTTCACTTTAGTTAGTCATCGAATAGAAGCCAAGAAAATGCCGTTCAATCCCAGTTATGCCAATTTCAAGACCAACATCAGACTGTTCCTTGAAACGAGTGCCCTCCATGGCTTCGGCTACCTCGCCAGCGGCCGTAACCCTCTGGAAACCTGCTTTTGGCTCGTCACTATAATTGCCTCCATTGGATGGTCCGCCTATATTTGCTACAGCACGTTCCTACAGTGGAACAGCATGCCGGTGGTGACCACGTTTGAGACGTTTAAATATTCACCAGTGGAAGTTCCTTTTCCGGCTATAACGATATGCCCCAGGTATGTGTTATATGTTGTGCTAAATACAATTTAAAATATTCCTCTGTAGTCAGCGTTTGGATGAACTTTACCATTCCTCACTTCTTCTGGATCAATTGGAATTCCAATGTAGAGTTGTTGGCAACAACAAAACTGAATGGGAACACCTTCCATTCTGTGATGAGGCAAATATGATCAACATTCGAAGTCCACAATCGCCATTCTACAGCTTTATAGAGGAGCTGAAGAAGTTGGTAGATCATGGCACCACTAAGATCGGTGCGTATGGGGGATATTATCTAAGAATTGCAATTGTTAATATGTACTAGCAAGCTTTATAAGAAATTAGTTTGAGAAAATATGAACTTTCTCATGTATGAGTATATTGTATTTAAGAACAAATGCTGATCGGGATCAATCCGAGAAAAATATGTTTCTTTACTTTTAGAAGGAGACTTGGACTTTGTTTCATTGGTGATGGAAAATGGTAAGTCTAATTGACACATATACACCATTTAAATGCAATATTTCCAACCTTGATATTTCGTTGCAGTCCCAGACTTTCCAGAGTTCTTACAGGATCTAATCATTGGCATGGCAAAGAAGACTGTGGATTACAGGTAAAAATTAGGCACTATTTGGACTTAAGCCACTACTGGTGTGTGTTCCTTTCCAGTACGATCCCTGAGCGCCCTCCAATGCCAATCGACGAAGAAGATTTTACAATCAACAACCTTCAGCTCATTGGAGAAGAATTTACCCGACTGCTGCCAGATGCAGCACAAGTGTTTTCAAATGATGTCGTCGGAACAGCAGCTGTAATACCTATTTCTACAGTAGTATTTAAAACATATCTTATTATCTTATTTAGTATGAAGATTACCATACAAGATATTTGAGCTACATACTTGCTGATTTATTTTATACATCTGAAGAGCAGAAGTAAGACATGTTAATGCACAATAAAAAAAACTATAAATATTGTATATAATTGTCCAAATAGAGCTGCCTTAGATGAGATAAACCATAGATTTCTTACAATTGGAGCTGTGGCAGAGAAGAAGTTTGACCGTATGATATTTACTTCCAATTTCCCAAGTGTTCATCCCAAGGGAGTTGTCTATCATTATGACTATTGGGTGCATCTTGCCAAGAGAGAGTCACTACTGAAGAACATCTATAGGCAAGGATTGGGGTCACTGTACAGACAGTACTTGCCACACATGTTTTACAAGGTACACAATTTGAACCTTAGTCATCTAGACTACGTATAAATAATTAAAGTTCCTATTAGGATCTACCTTTTCAATACAATGCCAACATAAACACATTGGAGAACATAACCAACCAGCTTGTTCAACATATTGACCAATCAACTCTAGTATCGCCAATTCGTTCAACTGTAGCAATGCAAGAGCATGCCATGGAGTCAATCTTTAGTAACATCGACACCATTCTAGAAGATCAATTCGTGTTTTCAGAGAGTTCTGTTGAAACTGTGTTAAATGGAATCCTATTAGGCCTCATAACCACTGAAGAAAACATAACTGTGGATAACCATTTTAGTACTGATTACGTCCAGAAGTCATATAATCTCAGGTATAATATTTATGAAACCATTTGGGGGCTAAGTAAGAAACTATATTTTTTATGTTACAGATGTGTCAACTCTGAGCAATCCACCTATTTTGCTCCCCATTTTCTTGACAAAATTGCCTCTGATGAGGAATCAGATCCAATTATGCTGTTCCTTGAGGTGGAGAAAGCCTTGTATGCCAGCATTCTAGGATTAGGGGTGTCCAACAGTGAAACCTGCACAAATATAACACATCATCAGGCAACTATGGAGCTGGTGCCATACTGCTCAGTCTCAGGCTGTAAGGAAAGTTTTTCTAGTGTGCCATCATCCAGAGGTTTGTGCTCAAGTTTGGCTGGAGTGCCTACTAATGAATTGATCATCTCAAATGTTATGATTGATATTTGGGACAAGTTTTTGCCTTTTACAAGCAAACCTTTTAATAGAATGTATGGTGATGTGGATAAAATCATCATGCTTTTAAATATCCATAACACGGACATAGTCCAAGATAATGATCTTGGCACTTTATCTATTAAAGTAGGACAGAACTATGACTACTTTAACCAAATGGGATCCTATATTTTGAAGGCTGGATATCAGATATATTTGAAAGTCTCCACACAATTACAAACTGCAAATATTGAAGTTCAAGACACACCAGTTAGCCAAAGAGAATGCTACTTTTCAAATGAAAATCCCATCAAAGACTCAATGTTCATTGAGTACAGTAGTGAAAACTGCATTCTAGAATGCTCCATTAATCATTTGTTAAATACACACTCAAACTTGACTTGCCTTCCATGGGATGTTCCATATCAGTTCCAAGCTGGGGTGACCAATGTGTGTTATGGTCAACAAGCTGCTCTCTTTAAGAGGGAGTTGTCCATTATCCTAAGTAACAGTCAGGATAACTGTGTCATTTGCAAACCTGATTGTAAATATGTTGCCTATAACTCTCATGTGGATGTTTTTAAGACTGATACAACTGCTGCTTGTAAAAATGAAGAGTATTTTGATGCTCTACAGGTTGGTTGAATGTCTTTTTAACTTCAATGAATTAATAAAATGCCCTTCTTACTTTCCAGGAGGACAACCTTCTCTTGGGATTTACCAATGTACAATCTGTATCGGAAAAGTATCTCCAAGGCAATACCATACAATCAAAATATTGCAAACAAAGGATGGAGAAGGACATTGTTATAATGAGTGTGTTTCTGGACTCATCTTCAATAGCAAAATCAAACATGGAAATGTCTTCAACCACATCTGACAAGTTTGGTGTTATTGGTATTTAACTGATATATTGATATGTCCAAGTGTACTTTATCATAATGTAACAATTATTAGGTGGAACGCTGTCCCTCTTCAATGGTTGCTCTGTTGTTGTATTTGTAGAACTTTTTCAACTCCTGTTTTGTCTAACTATATGCCATATATTTTTAAAATATAATGCCAGCCCAACACAACAACAATCTCTCAAGAACTACTTACTCCAATATATTCACTCAACCTCCCTGCATGGCTTAGTGTATTTAAGTATATCAAGAAATATCATAGGGAAACTGTTCTGGGGCTCACTGTCAGTGGTCTTTTTTATCACTGCACTAACATTCTCTGGATTGAGTATGGTCATGTTTCAAGAGAACCAGATTACTAGGTTTATTGACCATCATGAATTACACATTACTTCAATCCAATACCCAACAATAACTATATGTCCAGTACAATTCAATGATAGATGGAATCTAAACAGAGCTATTATGAACACAGTCAAAGTTAGATCTGAGTCCTCTAAATTCTCCAAGGACATATTCGTACAGTACCAAGAGTTCTTTGAAGAATTAATCTCCCATATTTGGATTGCCTCAGAGATGCTTGAAAATAATGAATATTTAATTGCTAATTTTCCCAATTTTGAGCTGCTCTACCCTTACATAGTTTTCAACAGAGATGCAGAAAAGCTTATGAAAACATTGTCTTACAGTATTCTGAACGGAAATCTTGATCATTTAACTCCAATAAAGAAAGAGGTTAATGGCACAGTATACTATCAATTTGATTTATCCCAATCAATATCATGGTATTCTATTATTTTGGAATATGTGACCAAGGAAGAAGCAGGAAACTCTCAGTTATATACTTCCAATACTTCCATTGTGAATGGTTTTATAGAGACTTCGCAGTGTGAGTCTAGCCATTTACACATTGTATCTGAAAGTTTGTATCAATTGGAATGCATGAGTGCATTATATGGTCAATATGCAATTGTAGAGGTGAATACTGCAGTGGTTGATATAAGTGTGGGACCCGTATCTTTATCTACAAGCAAGTTTTTTCCTAGTTGTAAGGAAGTGGCATTAACTTAACTTTATTTCCTCTAGAATGCCCTTCTGGGTACTACTATGCAAATGGATACTGTTACATATATGCATATAATTACTGTCCAATGGGATCGCATGTGGATCTGGATCCAGGAATTGAGTTTTTGGAAGCATGTAAGATAATATATAACATTAAACTAACTATTATAGAACCCACCAATTTTAGGCAACAGTTCCATTCCATACTTCAGTGAGTGTCAAGTCAATGTATCTTCTCATGCTCAAGGCAGTTCAAACAACAGTTACAATGTCATAAACTGGCTTAATGACCAATGGTGCAGCTCAAAGGATCCAGTTGAACATCATTTTGTTGATAACAGACAGGACTTTACTAATAACCTTTCAATCAAAATATGTAATAATGCACAAGTCTGTCTCAAAAAACTGAAGCAAATATGGCAAGCACTTTTTTGGCTCAATGGAGATATATTTAATTTGGGCACAACTATACAATACTTCATTGAAACTGCAGTTGGAGGTTCATTTCATCCTGTAGAAGCACTTTCAGAGAACAGGATCATACTATCTCAAAGAGATATGGAACTAGATATGTAAGATATACAAATATGACCTTCTCTATATAATATATAATTTTTCATTGCAGCTATTCTACGTCCAACAACATATGCAAAATGATATTTAATAACAATTCTATTGATATACCCTTGATTGAGTTGCCAGTGTTGCTTGAAGGGCTGACAAACTTTTCTAGGTCAACCTCTCTAACTGCAAGGGAGGTTTCAAGCAAGAAATTGTACTATTTACATTTGAAGCAGTGGGAACAAGAAATGTTTCCAAATGGAGAAACTTATTCCTATACTGTTGCTAGTCAAAGGTAACACTGGTTTAATAATGCATGTACATATATCACTTAAAACAATCTTCCAGAACTAACTTCACAATTTTCTTCAATGCAAGACAATACAATGAAGTAATTGAAGGAATAATGGAGACCGTCCGAAGTTTGTATGATAATGAGACAGATGTAGACATGCCACTAGATGTCAAACTCGGATTAGACGTCATTGAAAAAGTAAACAAAGAGAACATATTTGGTCAGGAGCTTGGCACACATTTGACCTCTGTTATGAGAATTATGAGGTTCTCTCAAGTCAATGCCAACCTCTACCTGCCACCAGAAGAGATCAATGAAATACTCGGAGGCAATTTTTCAATAAAGGGACAAGGGGAAGACAAAATACTAAAGTACACTCACATACCCGGAAGAAATGGCCAAGTCTATGAACAGGACCATTTTGTAAACACCCAGAACAATATTAGTGACATTGACCCATCTTTCTGGCTTGATGATGCTTTCTCAAAATTAGAAATGATAAAAACGTGCCAACTCGGAAGAACACCCTGTAAAGAGCATTTTAAACATGCACCCACAGACAGAGGTGTGTGTAGTGTTGTAAACTCTCCAGACCTTTCTTCCATATACAAAGAAATGGCTTACATTGACATATTTTCATTTATTTACTCTCAGCCTTTAATACAAAATCCCTTTCCAAATGCTGGACTGGGAATCAGCAACAAGATGTCCCTCACTCTAGACATTCATCAGAGTGAAGTTTTTGGCTCTGAAAGTGGCTCATTTATCATCAACATTAACAACTATCTGGATGGATTCTCAACTCAATCAGGATTTGAAGTCATTCCTGGTCAAAGATCTGATATTATCATAACTATGGTAACAGTTGAAGCTGATTCCAATGTTCAAACTGATGTGGACATGTCTATAAGAAACTGCAGATTCTCCACAGAAACTGGTAATGATGTCACCCTCTTTAACCACTACACTGAAAAGACATGCCAATATGAATGCCAACTGCTACAAACTATTGACCAGATTGGTTGCATACCATGGAACTTTTACCGTCCAGACTCCCTGCTCAGCACAGACATGTGCACCAGAGACAATGTCACCCACTTTGAGAAGACATTCCATTCTAAGCATGCAACATGCAAGCTGAGATGTCAGGAGGACTGTGAGGGGGTTATCATGTCCTATGTAGTGGATACAATGATTGTTGACTCAGAGCTGGCTTGTGAGGAGTATGAATTGAGGCAGCTGACCATGTTGGGTATTAGCAGCAATGAGGATTACTTTTACTGGACCTATTGGCGGCAGAGTATTTGGTTTGAGGAGTCTTATCAGCATATTGCCCCACTGACTGTGGAAGCAAGGTGTCAGGAGAAGGTGGAGTATGATTTGACTTTTGTCAACTTCCTCATCCCGGATGAGTATGTTTCTCTGGTGACGTTATCGGTTCAGTATGGGTTTGTGGATAAATTAGCTATTGTCGGTGAGTTTTAAAGCATTTAAAAAGATTCTTTTGTCCATTTCAACAAGTGTAAGAGACGTATCACTTTTTAAAGCAATTCAGAGTGCATTTAATTTATTTTTTCCTTTTTGTTTAGGTGGTATAATGGCCCTCTGGACTGGATTCAGCTTGAGCTCCTTGGTGGAGTTCTTATTTTGGATGTACATTGCAATAGCACACCTATTAAATAAGAAGATATTCAAATTGTCACAATGAACTAAATAGAGGTGTACAAAAAAGTATAATTTTATCATCCTATAAAATCCCGGTTCCGTGTTTTTTTTTCTTTTACATATCTCCACACATCGTGTGTGTCTTTTGTCGCTTCCTTTTATGACGAAAACGGGAATTATTATTAAAGAAGTCCAATCCCCAAGAGGGTCAGACAAGTAGCTGCTGCTCGATTCTTTTTAACAGCTACAGAAAATGCTTGCTTTGAACTTTTGCCGACGACTTGAAAACGAGGGACTTTGGACATTGGCGGCAGCTTGAATGTTGCTACAGAAGTCATCGTTTGTTCATATATGCGAAGACAGCTTGAGTGGGAGAGAGAGAGAGAGAGAGACGCGTGGAGAATCGTTTGTTCTGAGATTGTCAAGTAGCAGTACTCGTAGCTAGGGTTGACAGAGTCTCGTGTAATATAAATATATTAATAAATCACCTTGAGATTCACTTTATATATTTTAATGCATTTACTAAAAATAATAGGTATCCATTTCTTACTTGATTAAATACTTGTACTTAATAGTAATTACTGGCAACTCTGCATGTACAATAGAGTAAAAGAGACTCTCGGTGGCACAAGTCTCTCTGACCACTTACAACAGAAGCCATCTTCCGAACAAGAGATGAACATAATTAATGGATTTGTCTTGAGAGAAGTGGCAAAAAATGAACAAGACCATATTATGTTGAGCCTCAGAGAAACTAATCAACTTTTACCGACGCCCGTTTTTTAGCTTTTCATATCTCGTGCCAAGATCATCTTCAAACATGAAATCGCATCTTTTTTTTCTGATTACAACAGATTCATCTTTTTGACATCAAGAAAACAACAACAACAACTACAAGGATGGCTATAAACCGACGTTAAAAGTGAACTTGTGGCTTCTGATTACTGGATGCAATCATAGGTGTGTACATGCTTATAAATGCTAAAATGTATATATGGTCGTCCCATAAACTAAAAAAAGCATTTTGCAGTATCTACGTATAAGAGAAGTTGCAACATAGAACATAGAACACTGAATTTACTGTTGACACCTATGCCTAAAATATGATACAAAGCTCAAGAATGATCGAAGATGTAGAAGCCTCAGCTTGTCTCTTCTCTTCTTCAACGGCTTTTTCGTTAATATCAAGAAGAAGAAGAAATAATAATAAAACGGTCGTGATTCACAGCACGCGACCACCAACGGACGAAAGAATAATAATAATAATAACAAAAGATGCTGCTAAAGCTCAGATTATCACACTCTGGTGAGGAGTGTCGGTTAGGGTTCTGAGGCATTTATACAATATGTAAGTTTACTTGCAGCATGTACACGGAGTATTGGCTGCTAGAAGAAATAAGTAGTCAATTGGGCTTCCTAATGGACAGGTTAAAGCTCCGAATGAAATGGTTCAGTCTCACCAATTAATTACGACGATCAAAACAAGTCCTTTCTTCTCCTTTATCTTCCATTATAAACGCCGATTCAAAACTGCATTCCAATGCCAGGATTGCACGCAACAACGTTCTTTCTTCGTAGCCACATTGGCCTCAAACAGTATTAATTATGCATAATTACTGACGACCATCCTCTTGATGACTGACTTAATGGTAATTTTGAGATCTGCTATTTATAATTAAACCCCATTACAGCCCACTGTGCTCACTTCTAGCTCCTTCTTCCAAGGACTTCTTCTCCTCCTCCTAAAACATGGAATTGCCCCCGTGCTGATAACGTCGACAACGCGTTTTGTCCGAAGGTATTTCTCGTTCCCACGGTATTAAGAACGGGTTTTTCTTGGTCGCGTGCCCAGATTGGAAAAAAGGTTTGAATTCCTTTAAGATGATGAGGATGGCGATAGGAGGAGGATTTACTTTGAAACATGCATAGGTGCAGAAAGAGGCCTAGAGGGCATAAAGTAGTACTAAATGTATAGGGAAACTCTTCCATTTCTTCTTTAATCATGTTAATTATCCAGATTTAGCAACCAATGTAGCTAACGTTTCCGTTCAGTTCCATTATTAGATTGTTCATAACTAACAATATCCATCCTGTATGAACCCCTTTTTCTCTCCCTCGATCCCGATCCTCCGAGCTCTTTAGTGAGTTGTAATTCGATTCAACAGGTTATGTGATTGCCTGAGATGAAGAAGAAAGAAACGTTTTAACGATCAGAGAGATCTTTAAAGGCGTTAACGAAAATAGATTAGATGGGAACGGAATGGAGACGGTCAAAACTGATTTTGGCCTTATAAGGAGTTTGGGGCGGTTGCATTGTCGGTGATGGCTATTAATTAGGTGTCTCTTACTCTTACAGTAGAAGATTGGACTAGTGGATCGTACTTGGTATTTTCAAGAACTTTACCCTGCTTACAGTTATGTAGTGCATAATTGATTCGAAGAGGCAGTTTAGAAATTTAAATTTCATTTTGGGAATCCCACTGCTTTTCATTCCAAGTTTGAATCGGAGAGAGCACTGAGCAATATGACCCCCAAGGCGTCTCGGAATTTGACCTCTCACCGCACACCCCAAAAAGCCTTTTTTATAATAACGCCCTCTTTCGTGCGATATGCTCAGCTTGGGCTAATTGGAGGCACGAGCCGAGGAAAGAGGGGAAATTCCGATGCTATTAACTCGGTATTTTTATGACGAAGATCATTTTCTTGGTAGAGAGATTACATGACTAAGACAATGTGTGTTGTGGGCTTATCCGGAATTTGTGACAAAGAATATTGTCGATATAAGAAAGTTTAAAAGGCTCCATATGTGGCTCGTGCTCAAGCACTAAAAACCCATCCTCGTAAAATTATCGCTTTTTATAGCCACACGGGTAGATCACCATCGTCGTTTTAAACCCCCTCGAGGTGAAAGAGGTTAAAACAATGGAGAAAATGTGGAGAGCACACATAATTATCATATAAGAAGGGGAATGGAATGCATATATTCAAAGTAGGTATGGGTGTGCCAGGGATGTGTGTTGCTACATGACTCGGTACAGTGCACTATGGGTTACACCAGAGTTACACACATTATACGTTTAATATGCAGAGTTTTCACTGTGTATATATGACAATTGCATAACTACGAGTCTCAAACGATCTGTAGCCATTTAAAGAGGGTTAAGTTAGGTTAAGTTAGGTAAAGTTAGGTTAAGTTAGGTTAAGTTAGGTTAAGTTAGGTTAAGTTAGGTTAAGTTAGGTTAAGTTAGGTTAAGTTAGGTTAAGATAGGTTAACTTAATTTTAGTTAAAGTTACAGTTAACCAATATAGTGGACTGTACCGTCCTCGAATGAGCCACACTCCAAGTCAAAAGGTCGCATTCCAGCCTGGCACGCGTGTTGTAAAAACGACTTTTGGTTCACGTGGAGATCGAGACAACGGAGAAAGAAGAAGAAGGACCTGAAACAGATATTTATGCATACCATTCAAGCCAGAGATTGGGACTGAAGAAAATCGTTGACTACACCCATAGATCTCCTCCGTTTTTGTGCCTCGGGAAAAGGGCAACGGCGCTAATTCAGTTTGACAGTGAAATTAGAGAGCAAGGTTTTAAAGTGGTTCTCCTTCTCCGTCTTGGAACAACAATTGTTGCTTCTCTCTCTCTCTAATTTCTTCTTCTTCTTTAACATGGTGTTTAGGGCTTCTATTCCACTTACGCCAGATGCTCAATTACAGGTCTTAAACAGTGAGCTGAAGAAGTCAAGAGTGGCGGCATTTTAGGCTTTGATGCCATGAGAACGGAGAATAAGAAGCTAAAGTTCTGTCATTGGGCAGAGGAGAGACAATAGAGAAGAGAGGATTTGATAGCAATTGAACTTACTAATTTCTAAAGTTTTTAAGTAGTTGGAGCACGAATTGTTGGCAATATCTCAATATACTCTATGAAACATATATAGGTAGACGAAGTTTCCAGAGCTTGGCGCATTAATGATCGAAAAGTATACACTGTAATCTAATGCTCGCTTTATTCAACGTTCATTCTTATGCAGATCCTTGAGCTCTGCCATGCACAAGTTAATTCCTTTCAAAGACTATTCCAGCAAGTGTTGCTACTCTTTTCTTCGAGGTGGTCTCTGAGTGGAAATGAAAAGAGGATCGTATGACGAAAACCTGTTGCTGCAAAGAAAGAATAAAAGAAAGAAAATGTCTTTTCTAAAGAGGTGACTCAGCTTTTGAAATTAAACTATGCAAAAATGTATTGTCAAGCCGGACGTGTGGAATGTCGGGAC
>LR140908.1:0-14442 GCA_900659605.1 Tisbe holothuriae | reverse complement strand
AGCAAGACCAAAATAGACTCTGAATGAACGTCGTCCGCTATCATGATAACAACCTTGGTTGTTGTACTTTTCCTTCCTCGTAATTAGGTCAATACCGTTTGGCTTCCAATCCCGTGCATAGCATTACGGACACTGATTGGCAGCTCAAAGGACCATTGATCGGATCTACGTACATTCAATACCTACAGTGCACAACATGATCATATAAACCGATTTAACGTCGGACCATTAAGCGACATCCTCAGCATTCTTTTCCCTCTTGAGTCGGGGTATTGTTTTTGATGGCCTTTGAGTGCTAGTGTACAATCGCTTCCAATGATAACGCCGATGTGGATTGCCCGTGAGTAATTGGCACAATGCTGCTAGCTCTGGGTATGCCATTGAAGGAGGAGAAAAGACAAGGAGGAGAAAAGACAAGGAGGATTCAGTTTATGGCCAATGAAAGAGGATTGCAAAGAATGGGAAACGCGTCTGTTGTTTGGCAGGGGTAAAAATCCAAGTTTCCTACTGATGAAGCCAGAATGCATTCATTATAGTGTTATGCATATAAACTAAGTGTCTCCAGCATAGCATATAAGTTTTAACTACTGATAGTATACTATCAGTAGTTAAAGAGTATACTGTGTATAATATTACAGCAATCCAGTTTTGGCAATACTCCTGTTTCTCCACCGATAACATTCCCTAGCTGGAGCGATGCTTCTAATGGTTATCACCGCATCGAATCTTGGCTTCCTTTTTCTCTGCTGCCATATTCTGAAAAGGGGTGCAAATGGGGAACGAAACACACAAAGGATAAATGTCGCATGCACACCCACGACAATCAATCATATAACGAAGGAAAGTGAAACCCTCCCACCTGATTAATTTCCGCTAACAAAGGCTCTCTCGCCTCAGCCTGTAGAGGCCAATCCATCAAACCTTTGTTGCCCACACGAATATATTCACTTTTAGCCCACGTCCGCAATATGAGAAAAAAGGCTTTTGAACGGATTTTAGAAAAAAAACTTTCCTTATTTTACATACACACAGGATTTCAAATACCACAAGCTTTTTTGAACGAGCCTTTTTCCAGGTGAAGAATCTGTTGTGTAGCTAAACACATATACACACAAAAGAAGTTTTCCCTTATTTGGCAGTAGTGAGAGCAACTCCAAACACATTCTCTCGTTTTAAGCAGGTTCCCAAAAAGTTTTGTGTCCCTTCATCCACATCGTAATTTTCTTTCGGCCTTGGGCTGAGGATCGAGTGTGTGTGACCCGAGGGAACTTTCCAACAGTGTTATTACTTTTCAAACGTCCTACCTTCTGCAAGTGTCAAATGCACATCGTATGCAAAAATGATAATATTATGCATTTCCTTGGCAGTGGTATCGGTTACGGCAGTGCATTGGATGACCTAATTTCCTTTTCTCTTATTCTTGCACCAGCATCGGCCGCAAGGAAAGAAGAAGCATATCTCAAAGACAGAAGGTCGGGCGAGGGAAATGGAGCAGAAGTATGGAACGAACACAGCAGAGCGTGAAGGACCCCAAGACTATAATACATACGACGAGAGAGTACTCGGTGTGGAACAAGATTTACATGCTAATGGTCGGTCGGATTTACAATATATGGTCTTCCGGAAGCAGCCTTGGGCAGCATGCAGCAAACGAGCCTGAGTGGTCTTGGCAGTGTCACGCTCAAACAAAGATGAAAGGAGATGAGATGCCTGGGCCAGACTTAATTCGCTGAGTGAGTGAGGAGAGAGGAGAGTTGAGCTTCTTCTCTCTCTTCTGCTCGTCAGGATTACGACAAATAAACGAGGGTGACGTTAAATGATCATGTTGTTGTGCCCGGGCAAACAAAAGATTGAACTACACAAAAGCGAGGTCACCGCTCAAAGAACATCAGAGAAAAGAATAAATCAGATCCTAATCTCTTTGTGTAAGATTCTCTCCCTGTTTAACATATAAATGCATCTGGGGTTCATCACTACTTACAGAACTCATTATTGATGGCCAGGGCTGTCGGGAGGCCGCCAAGGCAGATGAAGAATGCTAGGAGAAGAAGTGTTGGGTTCATCTTGCGCCTGCCACGCCTCCGCCACAGCCACGAGTCCTGCCCATCGGGAGAGGAGAATGCGGCGCAATGCCGCTGCAGTGAAGACGACCTGGACGGCGATGCTCCTTCACCTCGGTGTGGCTGAGCCGCCTGATCATCTGCTTCTTCAGTGTGCTGAGCCCTGTTGTTGACATTGATCTCCTCCCTGAGCGGTGAGCACATTGTGTGGTGGCTGAAGCTGCCCTTGCTCTGCTGGCTGCACTCGTTGATCTGCGTCGTCGTCCGAATCCTCTTCCTCCTCCGCTTCCAAGGCCGCCACTGAAGGTCAGCCTCGGCCTCCTCCTCTACAACCATCATGATGTCTCTTCTGCTCAACGGTGATGCACTTCCTCCATAATTAAGTCTCTGTCCGATGGTCGTGTGTTTGCCATCGTGTGCCTCGCGGGAGTGTTTTAATGCGTGTGCAGATTGCCTATTTCCCTTCTTCCTCCTCCTCTCCGTCTGTGAGTGTGTGAGGCACTGATTTTCACTGCCAAAAACGGCGTCGCCGCGGCCGCCTTTCCTCTTCTTTTTCTCTCTTGGGTGATGCTACAGCAGGGATGTGGGGAAAGCCATTATACACAAGAAGCGGAGGAAGGAAGGAAGAAGCCACTTCTTCTTCTTCTTCTCCTTCTTCTATCTATTGCACTCCTCCAATGCCTGCTGCCCGCCTCTCTTCTTTTTCTCTTTACGACCGCTTTATAATGGAATCCCCCTTTTCAATTTTTACTCTTTCTTCTTCTTCTTCTTCTTCTACCCACGACGGTGCGCTTCCTTCCGCAGCCCAGAAAAAGAAAAGAGAAAGAAAGAAAGAAGCCGACCACACGAGGACCAACTTCTCCCGCCGTACTCAATGAGTGCCTTGGGCGGCAAGGCGAAGCAACCTTCTTCTCCTATTATATCAAGTCTTGTCTCTTGGGTGGTGAAGCAGCGCGCTCGCCGAGGGATGATAGCGATTTAAAGAGGAGAGAAAGGAAGACCAAAGTTGCCCTTTTTCTTCTCACGGACAGGGCTGACAGATTGGTGAGTGGGTGCGCGAGAGGCTCAACTGAGGCATGCCGCGTCAGACGCCCCAAAAGCAAGCAGTCCCCAGGGAGCGCTGAAGGTATCGAATCCGTGCAGGCCTTTCTTCCTGGGGAGGACGAAACACACGCGCGCGCTCGTGCGCGTACAGTGTTTGCGTGGCCTTGCGTTGACGGGCGTCAGATGGTTGTGCCTGCATTTAAGGCGGCAACCGGGAGAGAGGGAGGGAAGAAAGTGTTTTGGGATTTCTTTTCACTATTTTGAAGGGGCCTCCTCCTCCTCTTCACTTTAGAGGAAGGCTATAAAACTGCTCGGGCGAAAGTCGGGCATGGCTCACAATATGGCCCTGAAGACTGAGCGCAAGCACAGATATACCTTATTATTTCAGAGATGCTTCAGCGCGAAAACTACAAGTGCACCATCAGCAGAAAACTTTCGTTTGGGGGGTGAAAGTGGCTGTAGCAGCAGCTTCGACACCTCGACCGGCGTATGCCACCGCTAGCACAAAGATATACAAAGGAAAGAAAGCATCTTGGGTTTGCTTGAAGGACCTTCTTCTTCTCGGTGTATAACTTTTTTTCGGGGGGCAACGGGCCAACAACTGCTACTGCTGTATAAGACTGCTACTCTAGCCGTAAAAAGAGATCTTGTATATAGCAAAGAGGGAAGAAAAAGAAGAAGAAGCCTTCTTCTTCTTTCTTCTTCTGTTCCAACAGTCACAAGATGTGGCACATTCCAACTGAGGGGAAAAGAGAAAAAGAATAGCAGCAAAAAAGCAACATGGGGAAGAAGAAGAAGAAAGTAAGACTGTGATTGTATTGGTGCTGGTATCATGCATCTGGAAGTGTGTATTGTACACTATCTAAGGTAGATTTGAGCTTTAATGGTTGGGAAAGTTCTCTTGTTTTGCCCTTAATACAATGCAGTGAGAAAATGTATAGAGGCGGATGTATCGTATTGTAGTGGCCTCCTCCTCTCTTTCTTTCTCTTATTTCTGGGGGAGACTCTATTCACAAGGACACACAGAATGGGGAGAGGGAAAAAAGAATAGCAAATAGAACACACAAAAAGTAGCAGTCCAGAAGTACGTCGGCGAAAATCTTGTTTTTGATGCCTTTTGAAAGCCGGAAACGAAAGTTTCTCTCTGCCCACGATTCGCAGATGGTGCCAACACACGTCAAAAATGAAAAAATTGAGCAGCAACAAAGAAAGTTGCTTTTAAAACGACCTCAAAGAAAAGATTAAATGGAGAAAAATCCGATGAAATTATGAAGAGTTGACGTGATGGAAAGTCCATATTTGCGATATAAGAGTTGGTATGAGATATGAAATCACTATATCCCCCCTTCAACATAGCAATGACTTGTAGAAAGTCCGTAGCACTGGATGTCACACTTTGGAAAAACATCCGTTTCGGCTTTTGGCCAGCTCAAAAAATTTTCGTAGCACACCAGGTTTTCAGCAGGTCAAATCAGTGTAGGATATACGGTATACAACAGTTGACCTAATGCCGTACTTTACGGATAATGGTCGCAAAGTTGGATTAAAAGTCAAGAGAGAAGGTATGTTACTCGTATATCTAGAATCTCTGATGTTACTGACTAATCTGTCAAATATATTGGACTGCATGAATGATGTGCTCGCCTATAGAATATCTATCAGCTTTAGTCGATTGTACTTTGAGAATAGTATGCAAAAATATCCACTGAAAAGTGTGTAGTAGAAAAGCGTCCCATTCTGGAGGGATTGGCAAAAAGCGAAGGAACATTGACGGTGACATGGAACTGATGGGGATAAAATAGAAAGAAAGAGAGGAGATAGAGGTAGAGGAGGGGTTACAAGGAAGTGGAAAGGGAAACAGGAACGATATTGAACTTTGGATAATAAGAACCTCCATGGAACCAGTTAAAATTCCTTGTGTTAATACTGCATAGATTCATAATATGGTTTGAGAATATAGTACTTTCCATGCCCTTAAAACTTCCTTGGCAGGGTTGGATCCTTCTCCTCGTTCCCCTCCTTTGAAGACGGAAAAGAGATATGATATCCCCAACCTGGAGGAAGCAAAAAAGGAATCTCTCTCTCGGTGCTAAAATAGGGTCATCAGAGGAATTCCCTAGGGACGAAAAAATGCCTTTTTCTTCGTATATGTGGATCGGAGAACAGATGTTTGCAAGAAATGGTATTAGGATATACATTTCGGACGGCCAAGAAGAAGAAGAAAAAGGCGATTTGTGAGAGGATCTTGTTCGGTGCGCCATTTCCCCCTTTGTTTGTGCATATTTCCGTGGCACAGATTCCACACGCGTGTTCTGCATGGAAGTGTACATATTTATGGTTTGCCGTTATGTGCACTGACAATGGAGAAATATGGCCAGGATAAGAAGAAGATAATATGCAGTGTTTTTCAATGATATACGGGGAACGGCATTTAGAGAAGAAACTTCTTTGGAGATGAGATAATGGGTATTATCTTTTTACTCTAATTTATGGTCAGTGGGCAGGGCAAAAAGTTTCCTTAATGCCTCAGCCAGATGATGATGATCGTTTCTCTCGTGGCAATAATGACGACTGTAAAAGTTTTAAAGGGCTGCTCTCTTCTCCTCCTTCCATCCACAGTTTCCAGTCAGCACTTTCATAATCCATTAGAGCCACAAAAACTTTTCAAGGTTGAGTCAAAAGCCATTTTCCCTTCAGAGCTATAAGCCCGGGCTGTACTTTAAAGCCACAGATAATATCTACATAAATCTATATTTCTTTTCTATCCTCTATCATTACATCCGTTACACTGTATACTCTCTTTAATGTTACACACACAAGTCAAAGAATTTTCTATATACAACATAGAAAAAACCGGCCTGTGTTTGTATCGCCATAGCATACAAAATACCTTTACAAGTCATATTCCATTTTACAAAACACCATTAAATGCCATTGAAGCTCAACTTCAACATAACAAACGCCACATTAACTCAGTGCGCCCTCTTTAACACGACCTCCATCTGACCATGCCCAGCCAAACCACCCATCCCACCACGACTCAACTCCTCCGAGCGAGAGACCTGATCGAGCTGCTTCGGAGCCTCCTGCTCCTCCGTGGCTAGGTAGAACTTCTCATCGAGCTTGGTCGCCTGGTTGATCCACGCCTCCTTGCGCTCGTCACTCTCGTTGTCCTCGTCCTCCAGCTCGAAACGAGAGTTGGCGTACGAGCCGAGGGCGGAGGGGCCTCGTTCGGGGTGCCCTCGGAGATCCGTTCTCGACGAAGGCCGTCTCCGACTCGGAGGGCGCTCGTTTAGCGTCATGGAGGAGACGAGGAGCCCTGCAAGGAGCTCCTCCGAGCACACGACGTGGGTGCTGTTGTTGTTGTTGCTCCGGGAGGTGGGCGTGGCTGAGGAGACGGAGGAGCTGGCGGTGGACGACGTCTTGGACTCCATGGAGGACTTGCGAGAGTCTTCACTGCTCGTGGAAGAATTGGAGTCGCTCAGAGAAGAGCCTGAAAAGTAAGAGCGAGATGACGTAAAAGCCCACTTTAAAAAAAGAATGTTCAAAACTGTCCCTCGGGGCATGAAAAAAAACTTTAATAATAAATAGGATCGTCGCTCACGTCGATATTTCTGGAATTCCGACGGGTTGAAGATTCTCCTGTTGACGTTGCCGCTGTTGGTTCTCCTCCGAGATGTACTGCGAGCCCTCCGAGAGCTGGGCGTTGAGCAGCCGCCACTCCTCCGAGTAGCTGATGAAGGCTTCACCTCCGAGGAGACTGAGGAGGAGAAGGAGGAGCGTTTCCCAAGGCCGGACACGGTGAAGGACCTGAAAGAAGGAATATTCCGAGAATGCAGTTCGAAAATTTATGGGTTCGGAGGAGAAATGCAATAATGGATGGTCTTGAAGAGCTCAAGTGCAGCTGGAACTAGAAAAAAAAGTTTTGCGTTGTTATTTCCGTTTTACAGACTAAAGTAAAGGGTTCGTCATGATGATCCTTTGACAGAAGAAGGTCTCAAGGATATATTTGTGCAGTTAATAAAGAGCTTGTAATATTAAAACTCTCTCTAATTATCAAAGTATTCATCAAAGCTTATGTGAAATGAAAAAGTCTCCTCAGCTAGGCCTTATTTTCTCCAAAACTTGCAAGTTTATTTATGTTTGGAGAGGCCTTCTTTTGGTAGCAGCAGCATCCTCCCCACTCCAAACTAAGCTGCTTACATTAGCAAAAGAAACTTCTCAAGCAAGTTGACTCACCTTTTTCTTGAAGTAGCTATTTTCAAACTTTTCTCGCCCAACCTTATGAACTTTTCAATTACAGCGGCTATTTTTCAACGGGGATTCTCTATTTTTGTTTTATGTGAAAAGTCGGGCACAAAAACACGGCTAATAATAATCCCTTCAAAGATTATGGTCGGCTTTACCAGGAGATCTTCAAACCCTCAAAAATCCTTTTCAGCTCAGGAAAAAGTTTGCTACTTGTTTGGTTTCGGAAATGTTGACCTAATCACTATCTAAAATGAAATAGGTCTTGTCTTTAAGACCACGAGCACACAACTGCATACTACAAGTATCATCATTACTATTATTACGCTCTCTAACCAACAAAAAATACTTTTTCAAACGACTTCTGTCAGATTTTGCCAATAAATTGCGCTTTTTTGCTCAGATGGCGCGTAAGGCCGCTCCCAGACTGGCATTTTCGGTCAAAAAATGACGGCAGTTTTAAAAAAATGACAGCATTTTTGGCCCAAAAATGCTGGCAGTTTTCAAAAAAGGACAGCATTATTTAAAAAAGGATGGCATTATTTGAAAAATGCTGGCATTTTTCTCATTTCCTTCTCCCCTCTCTGCTAGCCAGGCAGGCTGAGTAAAGAAGGAAACGTGAAAACTGCCATCATTTTAAGACCAAAAATGCTGTCCTTTTTTGCGTGATAATGCCAGTCTGGGAGCGGCCTTAAAGATTGGATTGAACATGCAAACAAGACAGCAGTCGAAGGAGGATTTTGTGTCAATGGAATAAAGGGGTTTATAGTTAGAAGCCATGTAATTGGATGCACAAAATAAGCTTGAACGTTGTGAAATAGATTATAAATATACCCTTGTTTTGGCTTGTGACTGATTGTAAAAGCTACAGCAGCAGGAGAACGACAATAATAACTTCTTCTTATAATGGATTTTTGCTACTTCACACCTTCAAGAGAAAGGAAAGAAAGCAGCTCTTCTTTGTCCTTTAAGGACAATAAGGATGACAGCAGATAATAATATAAGGCGTTTAACATGCTCTACTTTAGAGAAGCGGCTGCAAGACAGACTGCAAATGACTCGCCTTGTTATAACCCGCTGTTAGGGACCGTTAATCACTGCTGAGCAAAGAAATCTGCTGCTGGCTCCTAATATGCCCGTCCTTCTTAAAGTCAGCCTTGGGGGATCTGCTCTTATTTTCTCGAAATGAAAGACGAGAGGAGAAAAATAGGTACGACTGCGACGAGCAGTAGAAGAGGAAGGAGATTAGACTCATTAGAAATGCAAGAGAAGCTGAGTCAAAGTCGGATGAACATTATTCTTACGTACGTATTAGAGCTGCCGTCGACTGAATACCCGGCTGCCGCCGTGGACTTGAGTGGGGCTGAGCGAGGCTCATTATTCCGGTGCTTCTCCTTCAGCCGCCGCTGCTGGCTAATCCTCTTCTCGTAACGGTTGTTGGTCGTCCCGCCCCCGCCAAGTAGCGGCGCGGGCAGGTACGGGTACCCTCCCGGTCCCACAACTCCATTCGGGGCACTGCCATGACACCCAGAGTGGTAGCCCCACACTGGCGGGGCCGCAGTCCCACCGCGGTGATGCACGGACGCCCCTCCAGCACTGAGCGCGGCCACGTTCGGCATGAAGAGCATCTCCTGGTCGTGCATTGTGTGCATCCCGGTCTTTGCCGTCGTCGCCAACATTGTGGATCGAATCTTGGACCGCATTCGCCGACCTTCCATGAGGGACTGAATGAACGATCACGATAGCATGACTGAAGGAGAAAAACAATGAAAAAGAGTTGATCTCCCTCTTCTTCTTCTTTCTTCTTCTCGTGGGCCTGACTTCGTGTCTGGCGCAACACCGCAAACGTCGTCTTCACCGCCGCCGTCGCCACCTTCAACAACAACATCCTGCGTCGCCGGCTGCGGTCATGAGCTGAGGCCTTGTCGTCGGCACTGCAGAAGCAGCAGCAGCGACCGCGACAGAAGGCGTTCCCCGCTGTCGGTTAGGGTGGCATAAACAGCACCGTTGAAGGAGGATCGGAGAAAAAGAAGGTGTACACAGAGCGAGGAAAGAAATTTCCCCTTGCAGCGGTTGTGTGCTTCTCAAGTCATGCAGCGAGCAAGAAAAATACAAGGAATGAGAAAAAGCGTTTTCCTTCTACTTTTCCAGTTTTTGTTGTTTGGCGGTGTACCCTAGAAGAAGGAGAAGGAGAAGAAGCTCCTTCTGGAGGTAGCTCCGGGGAGGATTATTGGCCTTCGGAGAGGACAAGGTTATAAAAGGTGCGGAGAAGAGGCTTCTTCTTCTCGTCCTGCTGGTCGAGATGAGAAAGGGAAACCAAGGCTGAAGGCGGCCAGCAGCTAGGAATGAACAGGAATTTAAAATCAATATGACCGGGGTTTAGACTGATACACAAGGCCCGTGTTAGGAGAACAAACGTGAGATTGCATTAAAGAATGCTTCCAAAATAACTTTGCATGTCGGGACGTTTACGAACAGACTCTTGAGACTTAAGGAAAACGCTTGGAAAAATAAAGAGCCTTTCACTCTCAGTTTGGTGTACGTACTACCACGTGTACTGCATATTTTTGTGCATGTAATCATATACAATGGTGAAGAAAAAAAATATATTTATATATAGACCATCGAATACACTTTAGAGTGAAGGAGGATCCCTTCTTCGCAGCAATTTAAGTTCACGAGGTACATTTCAATAATGCATATTAAATGACTCGAGCTTCAAACCTTCTCACTTCAAGACAAACTTTGAGTTTGTGCATCATGCTGGTAGCATAATATTTGCTCTCTTTCCATTGTTCTCAAGAAGTCAGAGATGCATCATCCAAGAAAATCCAGAGAAATAATATGAACTGCGATCGCACGTCAGGAAATCTCCCTGGAAAATATTTGCTCTCTCTCTCTCTCTTTCTCTCCATTGTGTGAGTAAAAAGCTGGTGGTCCCTGAACAAAACAACAATAGCAGTCCACGCCATCCGGGTTTTCCCCCCACCCAAAAAAAACTTTTTTAAACTCGAAGGAAATGAAGAAAAGCAGAATCTGACAAGAGAGTTTGAGGCTTTTTGTTGAGAATAGAAGATATCTACGACGCCTCACTTTCTCCAGGGAAAATGCATCATCAAAAGTTGAGCCGAGTATAGGAAAGGCATCATTTGCAGCCTATACCATTCTCTTGCTGTAATCGCACGTGCCTCTGAAAAAAACTTTATGGCACCTGCTGAGATTTAACGTTTGCTTACACTGAATGTATAAACTGTGTTTATAATAGACAATATTTGCATAACCTTGATCTCTGTTAGCTCTCGAGAAGAGAAGAAGACAATCAAGAAGGCACACCGGGTGCAGTAAACTACGGACGTCTTAAGCAGAGTGGCGTGATAGTATGTCTCTGGTTGAACCTCCCTTGGGCGGGGTTCTTAGCTGTCTCTGCCTTGCAAAACCGCAACGTCTGAATGGTATTCAAATACATTTCTGGGAAGAAATTATAAGACTCGCTGGCCTTATAAAACAATTGCAAAAAGAAGTTTCTTTTCTTCCCAGTCCGGAAGTTGAGAGTATAACAACAGCACACGAGTGGCTGACGTATAAGGTACGTTTCATGTCAATAACGTGTAAACCTGGAATTCCAACTGTCTTTAGGCGACAACACAAATACCGAGATATGTTCTCGGTTTTTGTAATATAGCCAGGGTTACCAGACTGTCCTTGACCTTTCATGAAAATTGGATCCTCTTTATATGGCTCTAATAATCACCCTCTCTTCAGACAGAGCCATCTCCTCAGTCCCGCTGGCTGCTTGGTCTGATTTGTCGCATGACTTCTTCTTTCATTGAGCTCAAGTAATCGTTTGTAAAAGTGCAAAAGCATGAAGGCGTCATATTAGAGGTCTGAAGAGGGAAACTAGGCCAGCGGGAGAGAGAAGGAAAGAAGGACAAAAACGGTGTCCTTGATTTCTATGGTAAACGGTTTTCCCCCTTCTTCTTCAACAACCGATTTCCCCCAGTCATGCATATACATGGTGGAGGGTTTCTGTAGTCTGAACAATGATGATGGCCTTTAGCCCTCTTTTCCAACCACTTCGATCGTCTTTCTACCCATCGTTCTCAGCGTGGAGAAAATGGCTTTCATTCGGGGAAATGTGTATTTTACGAACAAAAAAGCCTGTTTACATCGTCATTATTATAGAGAACAGCATGTGAAGGAGACAAGGAGACTAAAAGTTGTTTAAGACACATAATCCGGCTGCTGATAAAGAAAAGTAGGACAAGGGATTAAAGAACATTTTAATTGTACTGCATGATGTTATGCACTTGTGGAATGTTTAAAAAAATGCAAAAGGCCTTTTTAGCGGATAACTCTTTCAATATTACTTTTGTTTCTGTCATTTGTTCCCGAACATAATTTATCCATTAAGCCTAGTACAAAACAAAGTCCGAACAAAGATAAGGCTTTCTGCCGTATAGCAGATGAGTCCCAACTTTTGCTTAGATGGATTAAGATTGGCCACTCTATTACCAACGGAAACCTTCTTCTTCGGCCATATTATTTTTGTACTTTTTCAACCTGCTGGTCGTTTAATGCGCCAGACTTTCGTGTCAACTACCTCGCTTCTTGTCCTTGTTCTGTCTCTCGAGATCTATTCTGTCCGACGGCGAAGGATTTCCAAGGACACTAAAAGGTTCAAGGAGTCCCAGCACAACTTGGTCTCGCAGCACGCGAAAAAGAAGAGTTGTACTTGTAAAGGCGAATTTGGCATATGAAATGAAACCATAGGAATAGTTTCTTACACTTTTACATCCTACTATTTTTAATACGGTTTTATAATATCCTAACAGCAGTTCTCAGCCACAACCTGCAATAAGTTTAATTATACAAGAAATCTTTATCAGGCCTAGTGCAGAGCCTTCTCCTCTATAGAGGAATTAAAATTTTAAGAAATAGAGGACCATTTTAGCCAAAAAAGAGGACCATTTTAGTCAAAATAGAGGACACTCAGTTTTCCCTATAGAGCTCTTTGCAAAATGCAAAAATGGAAAACACAGATTCCATTTTCAGGCTCAACTGGACCCTTAGAAGAAGCATGGGTGTTAAGGGTAGCCAGCAAAAAGGCCGTAGGCCCAAAAGAAAATTTTCATCTCCAGAAAAAGTAACTTATTTAGTAAAAGGTGTCCTCTTTTTTAAATAGAGGATTTTTTCTGCAAATAGAGGACTATAGAGGATATAGAGGACCTCTGGAGAGAATAGAGGAAAATAGAGGAATTGAAGGCTGGAACTTTTAAAATAGAGAAAATAGAGGATTATAGAGGACTGGCACAAGGCCTGCTTTATAAAATTAAATAAAGGAAGAAAAAAATATGTTTTTGGATAATTTCTTTTTTATTTACAGGCCTCGCACAGTACCTTGCCCTCTATAGAGGACATCCAATATTGACTAAATAGAGGACATTTTTTCCAGGAAAAGAGGACATTTTAATTGGCCACAAGCTAAAGATGAAGGGGTAGGTAAACCCCTACCCATAAATATTTGATCTTTTTATTGCATTTCTGTGCATTTTAAACTTAACTTGAAACTTGTATAAAGGAAGCTAAATAAAAATGTAGGCACCTGCAGTTTATCTCAGGGAAACCTTAGGTTTAAAATAGGCCAAAAAATACATGAGCTCCCCTTAAATGTATTAACACTTGCTTGGTCCTTGGGAAAGTAGCTTTGCAGTCCCTGGTTCACAGGACACAGTAGTCACTGCACAGAGCTTTGAGTTATAAAAGCAAATGGGCCGGAGGCCCCAAAAGAAAATTCTTGATATTACTCAAAAATGACCTTAATAATAAATAATTACTCAAAAGTCATTTCTGTGAGGAAAAAGAGGACATTTTTGGTCAATAGAGGACATATTGAGTAAAAAGAGGACACATTTTGTCCTCAGAGGATTATAGAGGATTTTGAGGTTGGCCAAAATGAAATAGAGGACAAAAGAGGACAATAGAGGACCTGTGCGAGGCCTGGAGATGGCCTAAATATTGTGAAATTGACAGAAAAGGGTACAAAATATACTTTTTTTCGCTCTCTGGCCACAGAATTGAGTCAGAATGTGTCATATGAAGGAGAACACGAATTGAAAGTACGAAGAAGAAGCTGCAGACCTTGAGCGAGTATTTTGAGTCTTTTTTAACAGGATAGAAAGTAGCTCAGTGTGATATTGAAACTGCATTTTTACTGAAGTTTTAGTTAAAATGTCAGTACATCAGAATACATTTGCAAATACTGTACTAGTAGCGGCTATCCATGAATTTACGTATATATTTACTTCTATTGCTAATCCTCATTTTTATATTGCAATTCACCTTCCATTCTAATATATTAAAGCGGGAACATTATTCGACATGTGCCTTTAATATAAGATTTTAATTGTATGTACCGGTATCTAACAAAATTCGCGTACCTTACAATAATTATAACTGATGATTCTACAAATTATAATACATTTAGTACGCACAAGGTGCTTAAATATGAATTAATTACATATTATACCCGGCCATATTATTGCATCTAAATTGCATAAAATATCCTCACTACAGCAAAAATGACATCACTGCGAAGATGTTCTCCATGCCTTGCTAGCTCGCGCGCGCCCGTTTGCCAAGCGGCCAAGCCACCCATGAGAGAAACCCATGGCAGCAAGTGAGCAGCTGAGCATAACGTGCGAAAAAAAGCGCGCGCAAAATATAACACGTGCAAATATAAATGTTGCCGTTTCACGAGCATAAAAGAAAGATATAAATGGCGAAAACGTCTTAGTCTTGAGTAATATTCTGCATTTTGTCAAGTTAGTTTTAACTCCGGAATGCATTAGATGTCCGAATCTTTCATAAATAAAAGGTTAAACAGCTCTATTTTGATTAGGTTAGAGCTCAAATATGCATGAGGGGGGCTGTTGTAGCCATATTCGCAAGTCTCTCGACTCCGACCAATAAGGGTTGCGAGATTGAATATATTGGTGTATATATATATAGGACTATTTTAAAGCAGATATTGACATTTGGCATTTGCAGAACATACCTTGAAGGACGGTCAGAAATATGCAACTTTTAATTC
>LR140907.1:0-14442 GCA_900659605.1 Tisbe holothuriae | reverse complement strand
TTTTGTCCATTATAATGTAGTAAGAATATTGTTGATATAAATTTAATAAAAGTGTATTGTATTGCTCATTTACAACTATTCTATTACTGACATTTTGTCATATTTTGACATTGATAATTGACCAAATGAAGTTCGACATCCTTCTCTGTCGGAATCCCTGTTCTATCCCTGAGATATTCCCAAGGAGGTTTAAGTTGTCCTAGTTCGATGGATATTCCTCAGTAACATTCTTTCGCTCATCTTGCTCAGTTATTTTCTGTACCCCGTTAAGTACGTGTTGAGTTAAATATTCATTGGCGACTGTTGAGCGAGTCATCTCGTTGAGCTGAACATGAAACTGAGTTTCTCTTTTTCTCTCTTGCCTCTTGGAACAGTAACAGGTAAACAACAATTTACACCTGATTAAGTTAAAAAAAATACTCTCTTACACAACAAACTTAAACTTAAATTTTAAATTAGTAGTACAGTGCTCCAAAAGGTCTCTTTCCCTCCCGCCGCTTGCTTGTCGACGGCTTCCACGTCCATTATTATCCTATCGGCGACCAGAGAAGTGAGTGTGGTGTCGCTGACCATGCCCGGTGCCCTCGAGCTCCCGTTCACGTTCCACCCTCTGGGCGCGGAGGAGACGGCGACCGCGAGGCAGAAGCTCTTCCCAGCAATGCCGGAGTCGAGCGCGCTCAAGGTGGTGCGCACTCACCCGCACGACGCCGTCGTCACGGAGCAATTCAGGTAGCCCTTGATCGATTATAATTATGTTCCAATAAAACCCTTTTCTCCTTCAGGTCCATTGCTGCCGACGTCTTCAACTTCCCGCTCCGTCCCACCGACGTGTGGATTGTCTCGTACCCACGGTCCGGCTCCACCTGGCTCCAGGAGATCGTGTGGCAGCTGCTCAACTGGCCCGCCATGGACGCGCCCAAGCAGGATCCTCTTTACAGGAGAAGTCCCTGCCTCGAGCATACTTCCCTCATCCCAGGAACAGGTACGATCGTACGCCGGAATGAATGGGGCAAGGATATAACTTCTTGTAACACGGAATCTAGGCTCGACTGTCGGCTCCACTCCGCCTCCTGGCCATGAAATCCTCTCCTCGATTGTTTACGCAAAGCACTTGTCCTCGCCGAGAATTATCAAGACGAACCTACCGTTCGACATGCTTCCCCCAAACCTGCTCAAGACGTGCAAAGGTAAGCCTTTTCCTCCGTATTCCACAAGTATGGACATAAAACGTTCCTTAACCCCCAGTGATTTACATCTTTCGCAACCCCCGTGACGTGTGCGTTTCGTACTACCACCACCACAAGAACCACCCTGAGAGATTCGGGATGGAAGGATCGTTCGTGGATTTTGCGCAGCACTTCCGTGCGGGAAGGTGTCTCTATGGCGACATGTACAAGCACTTGGAGGTAAATGCTGCATTTATGTAGATCTACTCTATGATTGATATAATGATGCTCCTTTCAGGGTATGTTCAAGCGGCAGCCAAAGGACGAACATCTTCTTGTGCTCCGATACGAGATGATGCTGGGCGATTTGGAGACTCAAGTGGACCGGATTATCGAGTTCCTCGGAAGGAATAGGCTTCATGACGAAGCCATGGAGCGCATTATGGTAATCAGATTGCAAAAGCTATAAAATATAATGTCATTCAAGGCAATGTCTAATTCAAGAACCTTACCACCGTGGGCTCGATGCGCAAGCACGCTTTTGACACCGCCAGTGGAGACGAGGGCAAGAAGAAACAGGCCGCAAACTTCTACAGAAGCGGAACGGTACTTTTGAATGCAAGCAGTTGTGTCTATGTCTTAATCGGTTCTATGTGTGCTCATAGGTCGCCGATTGGAAGGATTACTTTACCACGCACGAGATGCAGGAGGAGTTCAGCGCGTGGCTTGAGTGGGAGAGGGCCAAGGATGCCAAGATGGGAGGCATCGACTTCATTTACGAGCCCATCATCATGCCATGATGTCCGCGTATTATTTGCGAAATATAATTTTACCTTGACAGAAAACCTTGGTTTTTTGTTGATATCTTTCAATCTTTCCCTTTTCTCCTACTACCTGCTTTCGAATCGAGAACCAACAGAACCATTATTAAGCGTGGACGGCATATTTTCCCTTTCCACCTTCTGCACGATTGCCCACCCTCTTTTAAGCGAAGGGACTTTCTAGTTACAAATCGAAGCCGATGTTTGTTTCCCCCGTTAATTTAGGCGTTTAATATGAATTTGATTTGATCACTTTTTATCTAGGCGTTTAGTATTATTTGATCCATTTTATTAAGTAAAATTACACTGAAAAACAATTCAACCCAAAAATGGGGTCAGCTTTAACGTAAAAAAGGGCAAACACTAAAATTATAAACGTATTACAATTGTCGTTCGATTGAAGTAGCAAAAAAACGCAATTTGTGTAACTACCAACTAGTTACCTGGTATATTAAGATTGGTGCCCTAGTACTCAGATAAACGCCGCACACAATATTCTGTAGTAGTAGTAGTAGAAAAGAAAGTTACCTTGGAAGTCTGACGGGAATATTTTTATTAGATCGAAGTGAGAAGATCGTCTCAAAAGCATGGCAGAGGCAGAACACGGAAAAAACATTAGTTTTCAGATATAGCGTAAGGATGTGATGGTCCTATAATTAGTATTAGAATTCTATTGCCGCCGTTATGGCGGTCCCTTCAACCATCTCCTCGGAGCCTTTCGTCTCCGAGCTTGCGGCCTCGCTTGGCCTCGGCGACCTCCCTGGACTCCTCCTATCAGACGAGAACAGGCAGCTTCACGAGGAGCTTATTGCAAAGCAGTCTCAGGCTGGGAGTGGCCAAAGAGAGGCGGATCAAATATCCGAAGATGTCTCGAGGTACTGTTATATATTATGTTCTATATATCTGTTTAATGAGCAACGTCCAGGCTTCTTTCCCATCTTCACTCGGTGTCGCAAACGACCTCCGACGCCAAACGCTACGTCACCGCCCGCCGAGCGGAACTCTCTTCTGAAGTGGGCATGGAGACCTCCTGTCGTCAGCTCCGACGCCGTTGCCTCCGAGACTGCTCTGATGCCGATCACTCCTCCGAGGCTCTTTCTTCCGAGGTCCAGTCTCTGATCGACCGCATCGAGTCTCGCAGCCTGATGGTGGATCTGCTGGACGAAGAGTTTGCTCAGGACCACCAGATGCTTCACCAGTGGACGGAGAACGTGGAGGAATACGAGGAGAACATTCTGGACTTGCTCAGGTGTCAGAACGACGACTCCAAAGAGATCAAGGTAGGCATTGATTGCAATTGTACAGTCTTGCCTTCATCATATGATTTCAGAGCCTCCACCTCCGTCTGGGACGTCAGAGGCTCCTGGTGTCCGAATCCAAGTCCAAGCTAGACAAGAACGCCACCGAGAATGCCATGGCGCAGAGGGCACTCGACAGGACTGCCGCCGAGTTCAGGTTAGGCAAATGTGATAAATATCGGCGAATTTCGCATTATCGCTCCTCTGCTCATTTCGTCTCTTTCCCACTAGCACTATTAGTCATGGCATGGAAATATTCAATATTCCCAGAGGAACAATTATGCTCTTGTGTGCCTCCACGATGAGTGAATGCATGAAATGCAGGTTATAAATTATAATAACATAAGCCAACTTTTACTGTTTCACAGCATTGGTGCAATTAAATATATATGTTTCTAATTTGATAGAATTTGACATATCTTCCTGATGATGTCGAACATTATTATTGTATATTTCATGCCACTTTCGTGACTCACTGAGCAGGCAGCCGCAAGCCAGGCATGTAATATGGTATCCTTCATTTTTTGTTATTGTTGTGGTGACTGGGTTATCGCACATTATTGATTTAACATTAGCAAAAATATGTGAAGAGAAGGCAGTACATAATATAATTTTATTTTTCTATCACTTGTAATAATTTTTTTGACAGGTAGCCGTTTTTGTATTTGCTTTACATCCCATTCCACCTTTTTTAAATGTCTGTTTCAGTCTGGTACAGAAAGTGTCAATTATACAAGGTCATGGAAAACCAGATCTAGAGAAAAAAGGAATAACTTTTCCGACCAGTTCTGATCGATATTTTGGCATTCCTTTTATTACAGGAAATCATTCCAAAAAATTATATATACATATAAACATATTATAATTATATATACATTTGATTTATTATAATGAATTTCAGGCAGCTTCACTCTGAGCGTCAAGAGGTTTTGGAACAGTGGGAGGCATCGACGACCTTGGCGAAGAAAAGAGACGAAGAATTGGAACAACTATACAAAAAGGTGAAAAGACATACATTTGGCTCCAAGTATTTAGTTTTTGGATGAGAAATAATTCAATATCTCATATTCTTGCAGGTCTTTGAATCTCGTACTCGCTTAGGAAAAAAGGAATCCGAACTTCACGAGCAAGAGCAATTCTTGAAAAATGAGCGCGTCAATCTCTCGGAACTTGAGCGTCAGATTGTCGACACCGAGCGGACGGCCACTCGCCTGGCATCCGAGTTGGAAGCCTCCGAGGCAGAGCTCGACGCACTCGACTCGGAGATCCTTCTGGAAGAGCGAGAGACCCATAAACTGGGTGCAGACATTGCCAGCAAGAGAGGGAGACTGAAGGAGGTGAGAGAGGTCGCTCGGAGGCTGCATAAACGGGCGGAGGTGCTCAAGAAAACTCTGGAGGATGGGCAGCGGCGGAGAGACGCACTCAGCTCAGAGGCTTACACGTCCGAATCGGCCCTGAAGGAGCTGGAGACCCTCCTCTCGTCGGAGGAGAAGCGTCGTGATGCCGTAACGTGGGATTTGGACCGACTTCGTGAACGAAAGCTTCGGAAAGAGTCCGAGCTCCGGCAGTTGACGTCCGAAGAGGAAATTCTCTCGACCGCCATCAAAGGTCTCCGAATCGAGAGGACCGGGCTGATGAGGAAGCTCAAGGATAAGAGGTCGGCGTTGGTGAAGAAGGAAGACCTCGGAGCAGCGGCGGACTTCAAGATTGCAGAGCTGGAAAGGGAGATTGCCATCCTTACTGGTGGGATGAGTCCAGAAAATAGGTAAATAATCTACGTATGATTCGCCGTAAATGATACTACAGTCTTTATGTTTGCAGATCCGAACTTAAAAGGGACCTGGAACGTGCCCGCGAAGACCTCAATATCCGTCTGGCCGACAAAAGAAACCTAGACCACATGCAGCACAAGATTGAGGCCGAAGTGAGGAAGATTTCAAGGTATGCTGTAAACTGGACAAATTTGTGAAAATGGTATTGCAACGCTAATATGATTAATAATTCCAGGGAGATCGCCTCTCTCGAATCCGAAGAGTCCTCTCTCGTCTCCAAACTGGAGGAGTGCTCTCTTCAGTGTGAGACGTCAAAGCGACTCCAGAAGCTGCGATCGGAAGAATCTGACGCGCTCATCCTGGAGGAGAAGATGCTCATGGTCACGGAGAAGAAGGCAAAGCAGGAGCTCACGTGAGGGAGATGATGGAGAAAGCTTTAAAGTAGATGTCAAGTTATCTTCGTCCTCAGGTCCATCTCCGATGCACTGCTCGACCTGTCCAGGCAGTCTCTGGAAAGCGAGGAAGACATCCGTCGGCAGCGTGCGGAACTGGAGTCTCAGAGGGAGCTGCTGGTGGCGCAAGAGAGGCATCTCAGAGACGACCTGAGGGCGCTCAAAGGGGAGGTGAGGGAGCGATTGCAGGCAGCGGAGCAAATTCAGATTAGGTGAGCCTGTGATGGTATTTCCTTGACATTTTGGGTCTACATCCTCGTTTATTGAAGGTATGATCACTTGGTAAAATCCCTCGGAAGCTCGAAAAGTGAAGGTGAAGAGAAGAAGGATGAGGTCCCATCGCATGCATTTCATCTTGTTAGCTTGGCGCAGGAAAAAGCAGAGCTGCAGGATCAGGTAAGGATGTTATTTTAAAAAGTGTCAGTAAATTTATTTATTAATTATTAATGCAGGGTGAGTATCTCGCCTCCAAATTGGAACGAGAAGAAAAGGAACTTGTGGCGCTTGAGCGAGCCATGGCCATGCTGACAAACTCAAACGGAAAGTACGTACCATTAAGCAAGTTGAAGAATGGATCATGTCCAGTGAGGGGGATTCTTTCAGGTACCGCAGCAGCAACATTAACTACGGGGATGACGACTCTTCCAACAGTGAGGAGCTCAAGACTTTGAAGGTCAAGTTAAAGTCGAAGCGAGAGGCGCTGGAGGACATCCGCAATCGAATAGCTGCCTCTGAGGCCGAGGCCAAGGTTTGGGAGGAGCGGCTGCGACGACTGGAGGTCGACCTGGAGCAGGCGCAAGCTCTCTACGATGAAAAGTCGGAGACGATGGGAATGTACGAGAAGGAAATAAAAGAGCAGGTAAGCCGAAATGAATATACGTATAACATTGACTGATACTACTAAAAATATGTAGACCAAACGGCTGGATCGCGCCTCCCGTCTTTGCTCCTCCGCTAGTAGCAGCCTACGTGCAACTATGCCCAATGCAGCCGCCTACGAGCACGACATGCAGCTGCGTGCGGCCAAGGAGTCCCAGAGAGCTGCTCTGCTGAGGCTGAGGGAACTCTCCCTGGCGGACCCAGCTCTGGCCGCCGCGTGGGGCGAGAGAGATTTGCCGGCACCTCCAGTACTATCCAGACTGGAGCGGATGGCGACTGCCAGTAGCAATGGCAGCAGAATGGCCCGTTCGAGGAGTGTCTCCAGGTATGCCCTAGTGTTTATTGGAGTTGATTGCCTGCTTACGTTACGCTCTCCCACTTCAGACTTCATACTCCTCCGTTCTCCGGCATGAAGGATATTCTCCCTGCCTCCACCTCCTCCCAGGGCTCTGGCTCCCACTTTTACCGCCGTCGCAACTCTTCCAGTCTTCCTCGGAGGAGAGCTTCCTCATCCTCGACTTTTTCGGCCCACGCCCATCAGCAGGCGACAACACCGAGCAAAAGCGTGCTCGTCATGGAGCTGAGTCATGTGGGCGGGCAGCAGCAGAACCAGCCAGCAACCGTGAGGTTGCCTGCTGTCAAGTGAATAACGCTTGCAATTTGTATTGTAGTGTATCATTTTTGCTATTAAAAATCAAGATTATTTACAGTAATGGAGCGGGTTATATAGTTTCAATTATATTTATCCGTGATCTTCAATATATACCCGTATCCTATACCTATGCCCCAGATTGTAAGATGGTCCTCGGGGATCTGTTTTATAGCTTTGAAGAGCAACTTTCATATCACTAATATGAGAAAAAAGAGCTTGCTAATCTATGATTAATGATACGTGCTTTAACAAAACTGTTCTGAGGTCTCAAATGGAGTCGAGGGTGGAACTGAGATTAAATATGTGCTCAACGATGATCCACCTCAACTAATCATGCGAAAGACGCCAGCGTCCATTATTATCACCATGCTTCCCCCGAAAAATAATATGATTGAATGTATATCCGTACTCTGTCTCTCATTGCCTTGCACTGAGTGAATAATGATCGCCATATTCCATCCTCGTTTAACCACGTAAACGAGAGCTTTCTTTTGGATGTTGTTGTGCGTTTGGCTACTTATGCTCGTCTGCCAAAAGATCATAGATTAGCAAGTGCCAAGGAAAGGATTGGAATCAACATTAGCAAGAAGAGGGTGAGAGAATATCGACAAGCTATATCCGTGTTTGTCGATTAACGCCGACTGGTTTTGATCTCCTAAAGAAAACCGTCATCCTACTGAAACTCTTTATTCGCTTTTGAAGTTCCATTACGTATTCAACAACTGAGCGGAATGCATATGAAAGAGAGTCGTCGTCATCCTATCGAATGCATTCTTTCACTTCTTGTGTAGCGCACACTCGCTCAAAAGATTGCTAGATAAGAGCTCATTTGCCCTCGGACAGAGGGAGAGAGAAAATGCCAATCTCGTATCACGACGGGTGGCCCCTTCTCTATCATTCTCATTATTAAGAGTCGCACCTTCACACCACTGTGTGTCTTGTTTCATTGATCAAAGTCCCAATGGAATATGGCTCAAAACTGAGAGAGATGGTCAATGCTCCCCATTGCTTTGGACAACTGGATGTATATTTGTGAATAGGATCGAGGTGTCAAAAGTAAGATATTACCTTTCGATGAGTTTCATTTCGAGAACGGAATTTGATCGCCGAAACTATAGGGGACCTAGTTATTCAATTCCTCGACAGGCTACTGGCCTTGCGGCCTTGGTACTAGATCAAATGTTTCAACCTTTTTACTCACCCGAACAATTGGTGATCCGTTGCTCTGTCCTCAGATCATGAGGTCAAAAAGAATAGGCGAAAACAGTACAGTTGTTATTGTGGAGCATAAGGGTTCTTTTTGTCAAAGTCAAAGTGCAGATATATAGAACATAGCACAAAGCAAATGTGAATTAATTAAAAGGTCAGGATTTGTAACCTTACATGTAATGTTACATGTAACATTAAGGAAATGTGCAATTAACTGTCCCATTTTCGCCTTTCCTTTTCGACCTCATGATCTGAGGACAGAGCAATGGATCACCAATTCACCATGTTTCGAAAGGTTTCTACTACCGTGGCGTACCCTGTCGAGGGATTGAAGGCCTTGGCCATGTATAATACGTACAAAGAAAAACGGCTTGCATTAATACATTGCATTTGTCATAAGATCGAAAATGAACTAGATATGAAACATATTTTAAAGAAACGAATCTCTTGCAGAATGTGATACGAAAATAACAAAATATATCAGTTTACCTTCTCCGTTCTTCTTCTTTTCAAAATGAAAAATACTTAGGAGAGAGGGGAAAAGTCTAAATTCCTTATATGCATTTTCGTCAAGGGAGATTTTACCTAACAAGCAATCCTTGAGTTTTCCCCTCTAAATATACATTTTAGAAGGTCATTCACAGCTTTAATAAAACAGTGAATGTCAACATGATCTAATAAATATGTATTCCCTGCCTTGTAAGCTGCACTGCATTGATATGTACATGTTGTGTTTATACTCGTACAATATGCATGCTCCATTACTCATTCACAGCTATACGAATGCAATAATGTCTCAATCTCGTTACAATATTGCTACTAATTAGAGGTTTCCGTTCATTTCCGGAAATGAAAAATTTCGGAAACGGAAATGAAGCCCCTCATTTTCGGAAATTCCGGAATTCCGCAGTACATAAGAATTTTTCTCTACAAATATGGCCTTTTCATCAGAAAACTAGCTAAATAATGGCATAAAATAGTTGGTAAAAATGGTGTATACAACACACAATTGCATGTTCTTGTATTAACAAGCATGATAGAGGTATTTCAAGGCATTTATTAAGTAGGAGGGTTACGAGAGGGCTTTTGGAATGTTACTCATTCGAATTTATCAAGTAAAATTGAGGTTGGAAAGAAAATAATATCTTTTTAGTCCAATCAAATTGGTCATTGTTTTCCTCTAACTGTATAGTATAGTACGCAGTAGTATGTATATCATAGTACTTAATGTTTAGGCATGAACATTGATTAAGAATTTCCTTGATGCTTACGCGCTTATATTTGAAATACCGTGAAGTATAATATAAAAAAATTATGGGATGAAGGGTCCTATTTAAAGAGTCATGAGCTTAAAACATAGTACTATATTTTGCGTATAATGGTATACTAAGAAGTAAGAACCATATCCATAGCAACAGGCAGGAGAAAAGTATGGAAATGGAAGCTTTTTGGCATAATTCTTTGACTTATGTAGTAAAAATCTTATATAGTGCGGAATTCCGGAAATGGAAATTTCATTTCCGGATATGGTTTGGGATCTCATTTCCGGAATTCCGGAATTCCGGAATTCCGAGTTAATCCCCTACTACTAATTATATAGAACCCCTTCTGAGTGGAATTATTGTGTGCTTTCCTCGTTCCTATCTGCTATCAATCGATACATATATTGCTGCTGCTCCTCCTCCTCTTTCCCCTTCGCTGCCGCCATATTATTGAGAGCAGATTGAAGAAGGAAATAGAAGAGGAACCCTCTTGACATCTGTCCATTATGGACGACATGGATTGAATGGGGATAATAACGTTCTGCATATCCAATATGTTAGATGAGGGCAGAAGAGTCCTCCCTATTAAATTATATCTGCACGAGTTACTCAACCAATTAATATATTCCCATAAAAATGTGCAACTCAAGCTCAATTTTCTACCTTCGTAAATATTTCTTCGACGATTTCATTTGCTTTTAGTGAAATTGGATCCGTGTAGTCTGACTAAGCTTCTTCTTCTTTCTCCTCTAACAATGGTTTTGAGACACAAAGAAAAGGTAGCATAGCGTGGAGGAGTAAACCTAATGAAGAATTATTGCATTCTTGTTCCAAGAGAAGAAATGGGGTGATCGATCAAGACATAGATGAAAACAGGAGTTCAGGAGATTTGCTGTTGTTTGGAGAGTTCGCACCCGAGACAGTGCTTCTAGTAGGTTACAATTATTGACTGTTCCCTTTTTTTTCTTCCGGTATACAATAGACAATTGGATTACAATGCTTTTGTCTACTTCCCGGTAAAATGCAACAATAAGGTATAAAACACTACGGTGTAAAACTACCCGGTCACATAGTGAATTAAATCATAATGCAGCTTCCTCTTTTTTAAATTGCACCTCTACTTAGTTTAACCTACATATATACCATGGTGTTAACGTGCTTGTCATAGAAAAAAGTTTCTCCAAGTTGCTCAACTATATTATAACAGCTCCTTTTGATTTTTTTAATCTCTCAATTCGATCTAAACTTAGATATCTTATCTCATGTGTCAAAACAAGTTTGGGGCAAATAATTATAGATTGGAATGCCCCTCCTTCCGTGTGGTCTTGAAAAGTAGGAAAGATTCAGATATATTTAAGCATTTTCACTGGCTCAGACAAATATAGTAGTTCAGACAAAAATAACTTCTTCCTTCCATTCTTCTCCCACCACACCGTCTGGCAACATTGACTCAACGTTATTTTTTCCGTGTAGCGTCAGCATCAGCAGCTAATTGAATCAAGAAGACATTATCATATTTATTTCTTTTTCATCGTGGGTGGTAGGGCACGATCCGCCCAGTGGTTAAGAGCACTCATAGTTAGGGAAAACTAAGCCCTTGAGTATCGATATTCATAATTCCCGCCAATTTATTCATGCTCCCTACCTAGCATGCGCGACCAGTGGGTCTGCTTGAAGGACAACATTTTTCTGTCTGTCCAGCAGGCAAGCTAGGCAATACGTAGAATAGTAGAGGGACAGAAAGTAAGGGATGATGCCTATATAACAGAAACGTAGTTTTGTGTCAGGTTTACATAAATAAATTTATTATTAATGAAAAATACGTAATATATTATTGGAATGTAATGTAAATGAATATTTCTAAAGAATATAGTGTTCTTATGTATGGCCTGTAAAATTGGTCAAAACATATATAAATAATATTAGTTTTTATTTGACTGTCATCCCTTTCTTGCGTCCCTCCATAATCGTCCCTCCGACGCAAGTTCACGCAACATTGACCTCATAATTCACGAAACTCCCCTGTAGAGGGACAGAAAATCGCGCTACCCAATCTGAACGTTACGAAAACCTAAAATACTACTGAAGCGACCCTAGGGAAAACATGGATGGAAGAATGATTAAAATTGAAAAAAGGAGAGGAGCAGTTGGTAATGTACGTACAAATGGTCTTCCAAAGGTGTTGTGGCAAATGAAAGAGAGTTTAGGGACAAAGTAGCAATAAAAGGTGGCTTAAAGGTTGGGACCATGAATTGGTTGGGGCAGCTAAAATTTGCTGGATATCTAGAGTATTTTAGGGCCAGCTAGTGAAAGAAATCTAGAAACTCTAAGCTTGTATGAGTGCAGAAATTTCTTACCATCTAAATATAACTTTCGTTAGAAGCCTCCCAGACATGTCCATTTTTGCCATTTCTGACGTCTTTTTTTCTAATTTCCGCCGTCTTTTTCTAATTAGACTCTTTGTAACCGACTTTTGCGCCAAAATTTACAAGCTTTATGAATTCACCGCAAGGAGGAGTCACTGTTCTTGGCCTTTAGAGTTTTTCTGCTCTCAGGCACTCAGCCATCGGCAAGAGCACCCGATAGAGACATATGTGAACCCAGGGTTTCATAAAAATTAGAAGCATTTGAGACAGTAAACATTTATTACTTTAGTTGCTTATGTTAGAAAATACACGTATATTCGGTTTTCCTAAGAGTGTAAAATATTAACCTATAATATGGTCTAAATAATTCCCTTTTATAACTAAAAAAGGGAAAAATGTGTATCCTGCGTTCATGTATGTTTGTCATTTAACTTCTGAGAAGCTGAGAGGTGTTCTCCTGAGCCTAGAGGGTTGACTATAATGTAACTTGTGGTAGTATCTAACCAATGTTTTGTTGCATAAATTGGGGTGTTGTCCATCAGATTTAGTTAAAAAGTATTTATATATTCATTTTTTGCCCGTGGTCTTCAAATATATTGCCTATTTTGTTAGCAAAGTTAATATACTATATGTCTGAATTCCGTAGTTATGTTGGCATTTGAACTCAGCCTTCGTCCCTAGATATGTTCTTCCCTTCCCTAGGGCTACCAGATAGCCAATGAAGGGTCATATTGACAATACAATGTATCATCATATTACCAAATTCACTTTATATACTCTACGGTAGTACAGTAAAATGAGTAAATTAAAGCAAAATACATGACACGTCAAGCTCATTCGCGATACGTATGAATTTCATAAAATGGAAAGGGACTAACAATCTTTATATTTTTTGGCAGTCCTATTTATTGTGAGGCCGGACTTTTCCTCTAAGTACCGTATATGTATGTCATAATTATGCCTAAATTAATTAAGAAAGGGAGTGTAATTTTGATGTCTAATAACAAACATCATTCATACCTTCAATTACAAGCAAAGAATAGAAACTCTGTAAGCTTCTAAGTCCCAGAAATGCCCTACAAACTTCTTAACTGAACATAACAGTCCATTCCGACACTTTAGGCCAAGAACAGTGGCTCCCTCTTTAAGCCAAAGACAAAAGCTTAGAAATTTTGGCGCGAAAGTCGCGTACAAAGAACCCAATTTCTGCTGTCTTTTTTCTCATTTCTACCGATTATTTTTTGGACTTAGATTTTTTTGTACTCACTCAATAGTCACCAGCTAGCAGCAAGGGAATAAGACGGCAGAAACGCGAAAAATGCCTGTCTGGGAGGCTCCCTTGGAGCAGAATGACAGAGTTGTCATGACTATATAATAAGGGATCCCTTCATAGATATAAAACGTTGACATAGCTTTGTACGTGATTCAAGAATTTTTTCACACAGTTGCAAATATGAAAAATATTGTCTTTAGTGCTTCTTGACGATTGTATAATTACTCCTCCCACTTTTAGGTAATTGTTGGTCGTAAAAGTGCTGAGGTTTAAATTGTTATTAGATGAACAAAGCAGCTGCTCTTCGAAGTAAGTTGACTGAGGAAAAATGTATCACTTACTTGTAATTGTATCTTAAATGACCCTACTTGTGTTTTGTATGTATCGTAATGATAATTCCTTGTATTAATTTCCATTTTCACATCCTCAATCGTCTCTACGCTCTACGTGCCCGTCATTGTGTCGCCAGACGTTGTCTCGGCACAGAATTCGTTCTCATTTCCCGTCTCTGCTTGTTTTTCTTTAAGAAGAGTCTACTTGAGACCGCAAAATGAATGAATGTAAAGATTCTTCAAAGTACTTGACCAGAGATCTCGCGATTTATGAATGTCCCCGAAAGTATTGAAGGAAAAAGTCACGTTAACTCTTGTGCTAAACTTTGGGCGTCTTCTTCTCTCCATGGTGTTGAAATCATCAGTCAAACCGCAAGAATGAAACATCTTCCTAATTTTCGGTCCTCCCTCGTATATTTAGAAGTCTTCGTCGTCGGCCACACCTTCTCGGCTGCCCAGAGGATGGAGGCAGTCAATTTACTTCACGAGATTTTGCTTGTTTACACTGCGGACAGGGACGATACATTAGTGCCATGTTTTGTATTTACTGTCCCCCTTCTTAATAGAAGACCATGATAAATGATGCCGACATGTGTCAGCACTTTTTGGCTGTTTGGCTTTTATTCATATTCCAAAGATGATCAACTTAATGCCATATCTATAAAAGTAATCGGCATAAGTCCAATATATTTTTAAAAATCTGCAATTTCTTTTGGCTCAGCAAGTCTGTGTTTACTGCATAGAGAATAAAAACAGACAAATTCTGTCATTTACACATTCCTTCATCAAAAAAGCTCATTTACAGAATACTAACCCAATGAAGTACATTCTCGCTAGTGCTATTTAAGACTTCTGTTTGCCTTCAATATTTTTCGGAATGTTGGCTCTTGAGACTTAATGAGTCCGCAAGGGTGGTCCCACGTCTTGGACTTGTCACTGCAGAGACAGGAAAACAGAAAT
>LR140906.1:0-14449 GCA_900659605.1 Tisbe holothuriae | reverse complement strand
TCTGGTCATAACACGATTTGTGTTATCTAACTTAATTATTTATTTTTACTTTTTTTTTCTTTTTCTTTTTTAAAAAAAAAAAAAAAAAAAAGAGACAGCTATTTTACCGAAGAAAAAAAACGAAATTTCGTTTTTTCGTTTTTCGTTTTTTCGGCAGAATAGCTCTTTCCATATTTATCAATGCTATCAAGGTCCAATTGCTGCTGTATAATGTTGTTTGACAATACTTTGTTTTATAGAAAATGTCTCTATTCACATGAGCCTCCAAAAGATGCCATGTACACCCACTACACCCAGGAAGCCTGTATTTTCCAGTGTCGGCTTGAGCATGCCATTAAAACTGTTGGTTGTCTTCCTTGGGAATACATGCCAGTGAACAATAGTCAGCAATTGCCATTTTGCTCAAGATATTTTGTATCATATTTTGAGGGTAACTTTACAGACCAGGTAGGTCATATATAGTGGAACATACACAATAATTCATTGATGCCCATTCCATAACCCTTCACTGTTGCTTTTCTATTAATAAGAACACTAACTATTGTATTCATTTATCTGCCAGATGTTAAACACCTCCCAATGTGGTTGTAAAAGAGCTTGCCAATCGTTAAAGTTTATACATGACACTGATTTTGTCCTAATGGATCCTGAGTTAGAGTGCACATCAGGGGCAATGAGGAGAAAGATATTTCTTGGAGTTAATGCAGCCTCGGATGACTTTCATTGGCACTATTCAAGGTGAGAATGAGTTCAATGCAGAAGAATGTAAATTCGTACTGCAAAAATAATTGTTTATACATTTTATAATGGAGTATATACTGTATGTTTTGTGGCTCATATCACAAATGCAAATATTTTATTATTCTTATAGGTAGACTTATCTAGGACTGGTGTAGAATTAGTGTAAAAAGGAAATAGCTATGCCTGGCTAGAACCATAGACCACTGAAATAATAGGTTGAAGTGGTCTATGCTAGAACCTAGAACTGATCTTGTTTATGTTTAAAGTTTTTTTCTTTTTACATCATTCCTTTAAAATAAGAGTAAAAAAATTGAATTTCTTTAGCTTAAATAAATTTACCATAAATATATGTATAAAGTAGGTAGATGCGAAATGACAGTTTACTTTAGTTGTACATTAAAAGAGTAATCTATCTCCTAATAGACTTAATCAATGGGTGTATGAATCTACTGGAAACAATTATGATGTGGATCAGAGAGCTTATTGTCAACACAAGATGTTGAATGATATTGCGGAGTTGAATCTTTATGTCAGAACCCAAGAAATGGAAGTGTTTAAATTAAGACCAAAACATGCACTGATTGATAAGGCATGTATTGCAGGTTGGTATTTGCAGTCATACATTGTTTCAATTTCAATGTTGTTCAGAAACATGTAACACAAATGTTCTCCTAAAAGGAATATTCCTTCATTACTTATCATTTATATTTCAAAGGTGGTAATTTCGGCCTATTCATGGGCTTCAGTTTCATTTCCTTACTTGAGCTCCTATTTTGGATCTACCGATGTGGTCACCAACTAGTCAAAAAGAGGTCTTCAACTTTAGTTTGGAAAGTGGAATGCGGCATTTATATTGCACTCATCTTAATAGCAGTTATTGGGATTACAGTCACAAGTTACTTGCTAATTTCAAATAAAGGTAAAAATTAGTGTAGTTTTCTTACTAATTACTAACAGAACTATTTTCTACCAGAGACTGGAAACACTGACTCCAGTCATTTGAATGCTAGTGATGATACACAGAAACACACAAAACCAGGTGAACCTATACTAAAACTTAGCCAACACACAATATTAGAAACCAACTACTAAAGGTGTCTTATTCCGGGATTTATGGCCTGGTTCGATTCCATGTTGGGGTTGAGAATGCTGATTCCACCTAATTGAGTCAAGTTTGAGTCCTGGTCATAGTAGTAATACATCTAAAACTTGTGTCAGGGTCGATTCCGGGTACCTGGTGGACTCAGCGAGTCGAGTATTACCCGGGTACCCGAACACCGGTCCCCTCCTAGATGCTTTACTCATAATTATATCTCATTTAGGCCACTTGATAGCCTATGCAACAGTATCAGGCATCACTCAGGTCCTCCACCTTGATGGCCAAACCAAAGCATTCCTGCCACAACTTCCATCAGGAAATTTAAGGGACCTCGCTTATTGCGGGATTGAGTACAACTCTTATCTCTATGCCTGCACTACATCTAATTTGACCTGTTATCAGCTGGAATATAACAGGCCAAATTTATGGACAAGGATGCCTGGGGCACCGGAGTGGCAGGGAAAGTGGTATAAGGGTGTTTGTATAGAAATTGATGGAAAGCTGCTCATTGCTGGAGGGATTAATTCTACAGTACCGGAAGATGGACGTCTAGGTATAGGGAAGCCACTGATTATAAACAAAAGTGATGGATCCAATTATTTGAAAACTTAATAACTCTATAAATTTTCCATGTCTCTCTTTCCTTCAAAAAAATGCCATTCAATATGAAGTTGACTGTTGTTTTTTAAAGTAAAAAGTACTGAAACCCTCTCTGAGGTTATGGGACATTTAGTCATATAAATGATATAACTGAAAGCTTGGGAGATGTTGGCCATAATTTTGCAGGATTGAATCCCCCGGTGGCATGATGCTGAAAAGCTGCTGGGATCATGGCTGTACTAATGAATGAGCCAAAGTACTCCTATATAATACAAGTACCTTATTGGTGCTTGGTTTCATGATACTGCTTTAAAATATATTTTTATATCTCCAGCTGGCATCTCCAATGCTTTTCTATTCTATCCAACAACAGCCAAATGGGAGGCAGCTTCAATAGTTCTGAATCCACCGAGATATTTCCATGCCATGGCTGCCCTGTCAAGCTCATTGGTTATTGTCACTGGGGGAGTGGTAGATAAAAAGCTTGGCCAATCAACAGACCTTACACAGATATATGATTTGTATTCAGGAACAATGATTAATTTGGCTCCAATGACTACCAAGAGGTACACGCAGTTATAATAATCAGGCTTCTTATATTAATTATTCTAATACACTAATGTTAATGTGGTTGTTTTTCAAAGAAATGGTCACTCCATGGCTACCTTTCAAGACAGCCAAAACAGAACTAAAGTGGTGGTTGCCGGTGGATATGTATTTGAGGTAACTCAGTGCTTCAAAATTTGTTTTCTATTTTAAAAGTTCCTACAATGAATAACACATGCACAATATAATGCCATGTTGTCTTACGTTTGATATAAAGATGACATTACGTACTCATTAGTTTTACTGTCCTAAGTTGCTGAGTGATAACTAGATCAACTGCATCTTGGCCTCAGAGAATAGCCTCAGCCTCAGATTTAGCCACAGCTGCAGTTGCTTGTATCAGCTTCCACCTCAGCTTTCTTGGACATATTTTTCAAAGTTTGCTGGATCATCCCTGGTTACCCAGGGCACTACCTATCAGGTTCATTCACCAGGCACGCCATGAAAGCTCAAGTGCCACAGGGGGGATTTGAACCCGCAACCTCCTGGGTCGCAGGGACAAGTGACTTGCGATCACGGCTACAACGTCCCCCCTTTTGGACATATTTAAATTGCCATCCACGGGGCAAAATATGGACTGACCTTGTCTTATTCTGACTTTCAAATTTCAGCAAAGTAACTTTGTCAACCCAATTGTGTCTGCCGAGGTCTTTGACCCTGTCACAAATACTTGGACTAGTACTCAATCTTATCCCCATGTGTCATTTAAGATGTCTATGGTCAGTGTAGACGGGGTTGTGTATTCATGCGGTGGGCAGGTAATGATGATGTCATAATTATAGTATTTTTGGGGAACTCCTATAATATAATTCCAATTTACTAAAGACAGCAAGATAGCCTAGCAAAAATTGTTTTCTAATAAAGAAATAGAGGAGATGAAACTCGCGGTGGAATGAGTAGCATGCGAGACTCCCATCTAAGGGGGCCGGGGTTTGAATCCAGGACCAGGCACTTGGGGTAATATTTTTCAATTGTTTCTAAAAAGTCGGTAACTTCTCCTTTTTCGTTTTTGTGTCCGTCAGTCACTATTGTCGCTGATTTTTCTCTCAATGGAGCGTACCTTCCTTTCTCTATACCCTTGCAATACTAACAAAAGTTCAAAATGCTTTTTCGGAAATAAATTATATATATATAAATAATAACTAGGTACACTTAATCCCTTTTTAAACAATATGAACAAGACTTAGTCATGTCTTAACCTCATATTGAACAAAATTCAATTGTGGGTAAGTGTATTAACTATAGTACTATACTTTTGAACACATAGTAAAGATATTACTGCAGTGCTGAGTTTTATTCTCCTCTTCCCAAGACAGCCAGGATAGCTAAGTCAAGGAGTACAGAATAGAACTAAGAAAATCAGCTGCAAAGAGGACAGGTCTCGGTACTATGTGTTCAAAAGTACTATAGTATTAACCCTGTATTATTTTCAGGTGATCACGGACTTTGAGTTTTCCTTCAGTTCAATGAGTTCTTTCATCACCAAGGACATCTACTCATGTTACACATTTGACCCAGAACCGGAGGATGTCAATGGCAACAATTGGAAGGAGTGGACCACGCTGGAGGCGTCAATAACAGATGGGACGCCCATTTTAATTTCTGAGCAATTGTTCAATGAGTACTGAGCGAAAATAAAATAAATATTAAGATAGATTAAATAAATAAAGAAACCCACTATATTTTATTGACAATTGTGTATGGGACTCTAAGAGTATTTACTGGTAGAGCCTTATTATTAATAGATGTTCTAGATATTCTACAAGGGCATCAAAGCTAATTTAAAAGGTTGTGAGGAAATGCTTGAAGAAGAAGAAGATTCATGGATCAGTGGGACTATTTTTACGTTAACTTTTAGTACCTTAAGACTTTTAGTACCCAATTTTGGCCCAAATATGTATCAGTTCTTAGTTCCTGGTCACTTATTGTAACAATTATTCTGAATATTAAACAAATATAGTGTCTATTATTACTTTCCCATAATTTCCTTCTTCTTTTGTCCAGAACACTTTCTAATAGAAGGTGTTCCATCAATCACATCTACAGCTGAAATTGTGCATTGTAACATGTGAAAATGTAATTAAGTATAGCTATAGTACCAATTGCATGATCAAAATATACCCAATCAATCTTGACCCGTCCGTCGTTATTTTTGGGGGTACGAAGGAGAATAGCTGTTGAATTGGGCAAACAGAGCATTACAAGAAACTTTATAAATTAGTAATCCCTGGGGGACGTGGAAGCCGTGATTGCAAGTAGCTAGGCCCTGTGGCCCAAGAGGGATTCACCCCAGTCAGTGGCATGATGATGAAAAATTGTGATTACGGCATGCTCTTGCAATGAACCTGAAAAGGTAGTGCCCTAAAATATATAAAGAGGGATGCATGGCAAATATTTAAAAAAAAGTCACTCTACTGGAAAGAGGCATATGCATTTTTTGCATGAATAACTAGAGTTTTGGTACTTAGTTTGGCCAAGTAATCTCAATGTTATCAAAGTGTAATAAAGGAATGCCTGGGTAAATAATTAATTGATCTCTTTCATATAATTGAAAGTTATTTTGACTTACCTACTCTTCAATATAGACAAACATGTTTAGACTTAATTCTCCTCCGATCAATTACAATTTACAGGCAAGGCCTTTCTAATAATTAACCGTCAAATACAATACCAATTGAGGGGCAATTTTAGAACAGGATCTTTACGTAGCAGAATATAGTCTTAATTCTGAGCTCCTTAAAGGAACTCTTGAACAAAACCAAGATGAACGGGTTCATCATATTTATCTGCATTTTACAAGTTCTACCAATCATCATTGTGGAGTCAGACGAGGTTTGTTTACTTGTAGAAAAATTATACAATAAATATTCACCAATACTTAAAATGCAAACAGTTGAGCTGTCCAAATGATAAGAAGCAAAAGGTGCTAAATCAGTTTGTTCTAATTCTATTAAGAGCTTGAAATAAGCAATTGAAAGAGTCCTTAACATCTTATGCGTGTAAACAGTATCAGTACAGAGCATTAACATCTGCTAAAATTACTTGTTGGCTCTTCTGATGAGTTACAATTTTGGCTAGAGAACTCTTATAATTTGGACAGCCAAGTTTATATGCAACAAAACTTCCACACCGCTAAGCGTTAAGTTTATATATATATATTTGTTGCACTAAATTCAAGTACAATTAAGTTGAGCACAATTTCAATAAGTAATACACGGTTGCAAAGTATTACAAAGGTTAATTATAACTACAATCTTAAACTGTAAAAAATCTTGCATGCAAAAATACTAGTCTTTAGTCCAGAATAATTATGTACTATACAATACATGTATAGATACAGGAGAGGGGACCGTAGTATCCATATTAGCAAGTTGCTTGACTCCGACCCTGAAGGTTGTGGGTTTGAATCCCCCCTGCGGCATGATGATGAAAAAATGTGAATTTGGTGTACTGGTGAATGAACCAAAAGGTAGTGCCCAAAAAATATACAATATGAGATCGCCAGTAAAATATATTAAATAGATACAGCAGTACTCAACAGCAGTACTCGACATTGGAATTTCCCTATGTAACCAATATAATTCTAATATTTCTTGTCCTAACAGAATGTCCGTCCCAAGCGAACCTCTCCCGTAGAAGAACTTCCAATGGCTTTGGAACCTCTGACCTTGGACGCTCTGGAGGAAATGACCCCGGAAGAGATTTTCAACACTCCAAGGGAGGAGCTGCAATCCCTTTTGGAAGAGGATTTTGATATGGACATGGTAAAGTTGAACAGTGAACATTGTCTGTCGAGTACTCAGAAACCATGGAATCCGATGTCTGTAGCTGCAGACATTACTTTGTCAGAAACTATGCTGCCAAACTCTATTGTATTGTGATACTAATTAATCGTTTTTCTTCTCTTCCAACAGTACTGCTCCATGGTAAGTATGTAAAATACGGTAAATGTTTTATTATTTAATATAATAAAATAATGCAGATTACATATTCCGTTTTGTAAATAGCCAAGTACGACTCTAACGACTCTTTAACAAAAACAACAAAATGTCATTCGGACATTTAAAACAGTAATGAAAATTAGTAGCTTCTCATCTATTTTTAACTGCAAATTTTATACTGAAGTTAGTCAAACTTGCAGGTAATATCAAAGATTCCTTTTTTCGAATGCATACAGTATATACAGTGAGTCATCATTTTTGTCCAGTTTGTCGAAGAAGCGGAACAGCGCCGTAAGAAGAGAACATCTGAGCCGTGGACCCCCTGGAAGCAATTCTTTTACGACTACGGACCCTGGATGCTACAAGATAAGGTACAATAACATGCCCATTATTAGATCGAACCGTTTGTCCATTTGGTTGCATAAAGTTCCCCTGGCTAGTTAGTTCAAAAGTAACATGAGTTACTATTAGCTTAGCTGTTAAGGTTAAGTACAATTTAAAAGCAGACTACTTTTTTTAAATATTTTCTAGTGATCCCTTATTGTATATTTTTGGGCACTACCTTTTTGGTTCATTCACTAGACCGCCGTGATCGCAATTTTTCATCATCATGCCGCTGGGGGGATTCGAACCTGCAACCTTCTGGGCGCAGGATCAAGCGACTTGCGACCACGGCTACCACGTCCCCCTTATATGCATTTATTTGGTTTAGCAGAAAACAATATTTCTCCCCTGAATAGATGCTCTATTAAATTGAGAAATATTTTTTGTTTTGTTTATCTTGATTAAAATATCATTATTGAGCATTTAATACTCCAAAATGTTATACGGCATCAATCGTATAATTTAACCTTGGTAACAATATCCTCGGATTAATTACTTTGTTGCTTTCGATTGTTCTTGGTTTTGGGCACTTGGGCACTCCGGTTTTTGCACAGGATTCCGATGATCAGGTGTAAAAGCTACGTTTGAAATATGAGCCCGTGGATCCCATTGAGGGTGATAAAATATTAACCAAATCCATTTTAAGTAAGAAACTTTAGAACAAAATTAATGGGTAAACGTCAATATATCGAATATTCTAATATAAAGTGCGCGTTCGGTAACAAGGTGCATTTAACATTCTCAAGATATGTTATAATATTTATTATATTTTGCCTTAATATTTGCTAATACGGCTGTAATACTGAATACAACAGCCCTTGCTTAAATTGGGATTGGAAATGCATTAATTGTCTACATAGTTTTCCAAGCATATAGTTTAACCAATCTCTTCTTATATATTTTTACTGAACATATTTCCGTTAAAAGCGTATTTCCACAATAAACATATTATAGTTAGACATGATAAATTGTACCAACAACACCATCCGACTCAGAAGCCTTGGGATCATCACTTTGCTCCTTTTCCATGTTCTCGGATGATGAGACACTATCTGGCAATCCGGCATCCTGTTTTTGCACTGAAGGAGTCTCATGTTCGGAGGAGACAAAGCCGCCAGCTGACCTACAGTATTAAAGAAAACACATTGAGGTTTACGGATTCATAATATTTTAAGGGACTTTACGGGCAGGTACTTAATGTCATACATTGGTATATATGATGTATTTGACCATACTGATATTCATCATATACTCACTCTGTTGCTTCTTGTTCCGGTCTTGGACATGTTGGATCAGTCATATTGATAGCTGTCTCATATCGCGGTGGGAGTTGAAGGTGATCCGGGACCGGAACTTCATTTGCAACTCTGAAACAGGGGAAATTGTACATTGCATTGTTATATAAGTGCACGCAGTTTAGTTAAAACTCAGCTACTTGCTCAAACACTCAAATCTACCTGTCATTTACGTATTTAACTCCCCTGTCCCGACAAACTTGCTCATGCCCATGATGAACATCTGGTGCCACCTGAGCGTGGCAATGTCTGCAGGACTTCAGGACTGGACTGTTGTTCTCGGATTCCTCATCTTTGCAGGGATTGCAACATGCAAAGCAGCATCCAATTATTCCAAAGGAGATGACAATGCCGAGGAGATCTAGAGAAGGAACAGTCTTATACAGGCAAAAGTGACATTTTGCATTTGCTTACACTGTATGCGGCCAGAAAGGATGAGAAAAAGCACTCCGGAGAGGCCATTTAATGCTAGCAGCACAATGCAGGCTATTTGACAGCATTTTGCAGCTCCACTCTCACAACCCATGTTGGAATATGAGTTTTATTTTGCAACAAATAACGATTGATGACACATGTGCGCACATTCAATGCACTTATAATAGATTAATATATCAAGCTTTGGGTGGGGCTAATAGTACTATTTTCCTGTTTTAAAACCTTGTCTGAACTTTATAAACGCCTAGTGTCAAATAAGCTATGATACTTGCAGATGCGCAAACGCACTTGCTCTTTAAAAAAATATCTAAAAACTCGTTTTATTATAATGATGCATATTTTTGCTTTAGCAGGAATCTAAAGTGGCTTCTAAGAAACTCATACTTTGGTGGTGCTATTCAATAACGTTTAGCTGCAAAGAGTGAACCCCCGTAAAACGCATATTTTACACCGTGTGTGCAGGTACAAACAATAAATGTATTCATCACACATGATTGGCTTGGAATCAAAACAAAAAAACAGCTCCTTGCGTTCATAGAACAGAAAATTCTAGCATCAGTCATCAAAATCGCAGCCCTATTTCTCAAAGAGCAACGCGACGGGGAAACCCCATCTCTGTAACAAAACAGGAAACTTTTCACCATGTTCCTTATTCTGCGAAAGGAAAACCGATGGTACACAGAGAAGCAGTTTCTCACCCAGTCCACATATACATTCTAAAGCGCAAACACTTAAACAGTTAATATGATGTCTAGAATAAGCTTACTTTCTCAGATTGTGTTAATCTTTTCCTTACTGGTAAAAAGTATTGAGTGCAGAAGAAGAGGAGGTTTTGGAGGGATTTTCGTGTTTATTGGAGACGGTGGAGTCGGAAGTAAGTTGTACAATTAGATTGAGATATAATTAGATCTTAACCTAAAATAAAAGTATAATTCCATTCTCCTTGAATATTTTTATCATAAATGTATTTTTTTTCTACAAATGATTACATTACCTGGTAACTGTAATGTATCTCATCTAATTTATCTTATTTCAGCCGTAATTTCCGTTGTCATCATCGTCCTCACTCTCATGTGCTGCTGCGCCTACTACTACATGAAGTTCAACTCCAAGGAGCGCTGTCCCCACTGCGATGAGAGCGTCGAGTCGGACGAGATGGGCGGCCACATACTCGTCTGTCAGAAGAGGCCGAGGAGCAACCCGGCAGTGTATGAGCAGGCATACCCAGTTGACAATCATATTAGCATGAATGGGTGAGTAACACTATAGACAACTTTAATCCGTTTATGATTTATGCAGTTTTGTGACTTTACTATTTAACGTAAAGCATGGCCTCACATCTGTTCAATGACCCCGAGCGATAAAAATGCATGATTGCATGATTGAATGCCTTAAAATGATGACTTCTTCTGTTTCAGTTTTGATAACCGTGCCTTGGAACAACCACCGCCATACCCTGTATCGTCACAGCATCCACATCAGACTGCAATCAACTTGCCATACCCTGTAGACCCAAAAGCTTAACTTTAAAAGCATTAAGTATTCATGTTTGGTTGTGATATTGTGCATGGAGGAGTATTTTGTGATGTTCCAAAGATTATTCAAAAGAATTGCAAATATAAATTGAATGTTTACTACGAAAGAATGTGTTGCATTTTCCCTTTTTGTATTCATAAGTATTCGAAATGTAGTGGGATTCCGTGTGGCGAGTATTACGTAATAAAAAGTGCCTTTCTTACTCAATTCTTTGGCGAAGAAAAAAATCATAATAAAACGGTTGAAACTCCATGTTCAAAAGAGGAACACTCGATTATGAACAAGTTTGCCAATATGTTCTTCAACGTACATTCATGAGTAAGAAGGAAACTAGAATTTTGCGCCCATTATTTTCGAAAGATGAAGTTCAATAAAATATATCAGTTCCACACACTTTAAATTTGGAAACTATACCAATGAACAAATTTGGTGCAAGCTACGGTTCACAAATCTGCATCTCTGAAACAGGAAAACTTTGATAGTAAGCAGGGAGGGGGAGAGAGAGAGAGAGAACGTTCATTTACCCCGTTTTATCTATTATCTATTGTGCTATCAGTCTTTATTTTCGTGTCGTGTTTGTCGTCTAACTTGCTAAGGCCCGGCCGTGCGGTTTTCAAAATTGGTCGGTTTCGGTTTCGGTTTCGATTTTCTATTGTTTAGAAAACGTTGGCCAGTTTTGTGAACGAAATTTTTGACTTTTTGAACTTACAGCTCAAACCAAGAGTCGAGTCTTAGGTAAAACACTGTACTACTTTAATACAAATACAAATGTATATTTTTATAAAAGTTTTGAAGTTGATACAAGTCAAGATACAACAAAATTGAAGCAATGATGCCTCTAAAAACTTCCACATGTGGCATTTGAACCAAAACCGACTTTGTGTCAAAACCGACTTTTTCAAAACCGACGTCGGATTTGGTTTCGGTTTTCTAGCAAATCGAAACCGAAAAGTCGGTTTTCGGTTTTTGTACAGCCTTAACTTGCCCAGTTAAAACTTTCGTTTCTTATGAAAATGTTAAGGTCCACATAAAAAATGTAACCATACCTATATTAACCAATTATTTATAATATGTCGGTATGATAAGATGGAAACTTAAAGACCGGTTTCTTCAAAGGAAACAATTTTAAATCATAGTTATGGCCCAAATAGACGACATAGATCTGACCGCTGTACATTGGCAATCTATTGGTCTCTCAGCACTGAGTTCCCACTGTTTATATGGACCTCAGTGCTGAGAAACCAATAGATTACCAATAGATTGCCAATGTACATTGGTCAGATCTATGTCGTCTGTTTGGGCTATTACTCAGGTTATAGTGAACAATTTTACATAAGGTTTCGTCCAGCAATCAATTATTTTTGTTTCTAAAAAGGAAAGAAGAACTCTGCAAAAATCCCTTTTTTCCTGTTTAAGCCCTAATTATTAAACCATTTAAAACGCATAAACTTCCACATGAGCAAAACTGACGCCTTCAGTCAAGTCAAATTTTTCTGAGATAAAATCAGACTTCGTCTAGAATGATGCATTTCTAGAAAACAAAGTGCCAAATGGATCTTAGATTGCCATTGAAGACCTTGCTTGCCATTCAAGCACTAGTCATCGGTGTCAGTGGACAAGGAAAGGTGGAGCTGTCATTTGGGGGAGCTGGACGAACATGCGGTAAGAAAAAAAATGAGAGGAACGTGTCTTATATTGCAATCCTTACCGGATCTAGTGATAAAATATGGTTACCTTGCATTTTAGGGTTGAGAAAGCTAATCAGATCAATTACTCTAATTATTTTAGTAATCATCGTGGTGATCATCGTCGCCATTCTCGTCCTCTTCTACATCATTTACCGGAACGCCGATGAGGGCAACAACGACATGGGGCCGAGTGGAGTGTCCAGGAAAGCCAAAGAGAAAAGTATAAGCCAACATCGGGAAGTGGCGACAGTATGAAAAATTGCAAAAGGATGGAAATAAAATCAAAAACAAGACATGAGTTTGCTCAGTTTGATCAATATTACGTGCATTTCATTTCGGCTGTAGTTGTATGAATTTGTTATTTATGGACCCGCCGAGTTTCCCTCAAAGTCCACGTGTAAGTTCACGCCGTAAACTTTGCGTGAAAGTTCACATCCGCAAGATTAAGATAAAGGAGATGCAAGAATAAGGCCTATTTGAAACAGCACAAACCCCTTATTCTTGCGCTGCATTTACCTTAATCTTGCGTGTTAACTTTCACACAAAGTTCACGGCGTGAACGTAGCATGGAATGAAGCAATCAAGCAGCAAGGTTACTGTAGGAGGAGTTCTAGTCGGTCACCAGACAGTTTTGAATCTTCTTAAATGCAGAATGCATTTGTTGGTGATAATCATTTCAAGTTCTTTACTTATGAACCAACTGTGTACCATGTACAAGAGCTGTAATCAGGATGGATGTAAGGTGTACGGATTGCTCCAGTGGACCGTTTACATATGATTAAGCGACAGTATAATGAGAATATAAAAAGCATCATAGAATATATATTAATAACAACAATAATTGCTAGAACTTTGGAACTCAAACCAGCACTTGTTGCAGCACTTCTCTTAATCAGAATGATCATGTTGAAAATCGTACTACTGTTCACCTTACAGCTCGTGACAATCTTATCTAAGAATTATAATAACATCATAATTATACAAGTTAGCATCGAGTTAGCGCCGTGCAACACATTATTTTTGGTTGCCACCCTTGGTTGAAATGTACTGCCTAACACATCATCAGTTCCTAGCATGGTATGTACGTTATAGTTCTCAAACATGAATTACCTTCCTACTAATGATTAGCTTAGCTCTCTCATGGTCATCCCAATGGCCTTGAGCCAAGATGAGACCTCATCCCCAGCGCCGCCCATTTGCTTCATCCAGAGTGAATGCGACCTCAACCAAGACCACGTCATGGCCGGCTTCATTCACGTGGACAACATCAACGAATGCATGGACTATTGCCATGCTAGTGGATTTTCAGGTTGGACCATTCACATATCTACTAATGCAAAATGTCTATATCAATGACTCAGGGTGTAATTTTTGGACGTACTACCCTGAGGATAACGGTCTCTGCCAGTCATTCTTTAGCTGCAGTCAGTTTATGGATTGTGAGAGTTGCATCAGCGGCCAGGCAGGCTGCCAACCCGTTGTCCTACCATCTACCAGCTCTACTGAAGAGCCGCCTATGACAACAACAAGTTTGCCTTGGAAGAATGGGCAGTGTCTGGTGGAGAGGGAGTGTGTGCATGCTACAGTGGCAGGTTATACAGTTGTGGAGGATGTTAATGATTGTATCGGGTACTGCCAGACGCTACCAGGTTGGACATGTTAAATATACCAATTATGTGCATTAATAACTTTCCTGTAGATTGTATTGCTTGGAATCTGTACCCTGCTGATGGCTTTTGCGCTGCATACTCCGACTGCCCCATAATTATTGTCCCCGAGGAAGAGGAAATTATTTCTGGAACGGCTGATTGTCAATTTTCTTGCAATTCGCATGGAAGCTGCAAAGGTAAATGTGTCTTATTGACTGTTAACGCTATTAATATGTTCCGCTACAGGGACCTATGTGGATCATAAGGGAGCTACTAGCCTATTAGCCTGTCAGATTGCTTGTATTGACAACGGCATTTGCAAGTTCTTTAGTTTTGACCAGGGAACAGATATGTGCATCATGTACAGCGATTGTAACCAGGACGATCTTGAGGATTGTAATGGTTGTGTTAGTGGACCTTTCAATTGCTAAACACACTATTGACTCATGAAATCCATTTAAAGCCTTGATTTATT
>LR140905.1:0-14459 GCA_900659605.1 Tisbe holothuriae | reverse complement strand
ATACCGATACCGACTTCGGTATTTTCAAACTAGTCGGTATCCCGTTTTCGGTATTCTGGCATCTAGTGACACCTCTGGTGAGTGGAATTTCACTTAAAATCCACTCAACATTCAACAGAGTCGCAATCTTTCAAGAAATATCAAAGAAATATGAAAAATCCATTGAGTTTTACTCTGATGTTTTAAATAATGCAACAGTAAACAAATCCAAATTTGGAAGTACTTTTCTTCATTGAAAACAAGCGGGCAATATCCCCAAAAAGCACCCTTCTATATTGCTAGCTAGCTATTGTATGCTGCGGAAACTTTTAAAATCAGAATACCGAGAAATACCGACTATTAGTCGGTATTTTCCAATACCGTACCGACAAAATACCGACTAAAGATTTTTGAATATCGCACATGCTTACTTGATGGTTTGGCTGGCTTTGACATATATAAAAATGGGGAAATAGAGCATGTATAATTTATTTTGAAGACTGTAAAACCGCAGTGCAGACATAATATTCATATGAAACTGTATTAAATTATTTTAACTCTCACAATAATTATAGTCCAAGAATTGCCTGGGGAAGCAGAATTTAATGATAATCCAAGGCCTGGACTGGTGGGGTCAGTCTCTTTACCGTCTTATTTCTGTTATTGCCTGCTATATCTTTTGTTTTATACAACCTTGTAGTATGTTCATTGTAAAGAACCCCATTTCCACCAAAACACCATTCCAGATACAATCAACATCTTCAGTCCAAGAAACATGACCTGGGCGGAGGAAATACTTGCACAATAATATACTTAACCCTCTAACTCATTGATATTGCCTGTTATGTCTTTTGTTTTATTCAATCTTATAGTTAAAGTTTACGTCTTTTTCTTTGTAAAGAACCCAATTTCCACCAAAAACACCAACAATGATACAACCAACATGAGTCCCAGGAACATGATAGAGCTGAGGAACATGACCATCTCTAGTGGGCTGGGGCCATAGCTCACCTCACGCTTTGGCTCTCGGTCCCATGTGGGGATTTCCATCACTGTGAAGTATTTGACAATGCCCAGTTCCAACATGCCGGTTAATACCCTGAAAACAATACTGGAATGAACTTGCTGGCTAGGCTGTTTTTGAACAACTCTCTCGCCAGATGGCAACATTTTTGAGTGGAGGTTTCACTAAGTAAATCTCCACACACAGGAGTCGCCCTCTGACGAGAGAAATTTTTGAAAACGGCCTAGCATACAATTCATTATTTCGTACACAAACCTTAATACTTATTTAATACGGTCAATATTTCAGATTATAAATCTCATATAAGATATAATACAGTTTATGCATGGATACATACACAGGCTATAAAAGCTTTTCTGCTATTTAAATATGAAAACCATTTAATAGCCCCTTCAAAAGGGATTTTTCAGCTGGCCAAATGATAAGAGTTCTCTAGTCAATCTCTAGCCAATATTGTAATGCTTCAAAGGAAGCAACAAGACTTTTAACATGTGTTTTATGCTCTGCACTGATACTTTAAACATACATAATAGGCTAAGGACTCTTTTGAATGCTTATTTCAAGATCTTTGTAGAATTGTAACTATTTGGAACTCCTTTTGCTTCTTACCATTGGAAAGCCGTTTTCTACCCATATGATTACTAACTCTACATGTAATTCCCCTGAATGGTTAAGCTTTTCCTTAACATGGTTAATATTAACTTCATGTTCTACTTCCCTGTCCACATCGTCCAGCCACAGTTGATACTTTGGCAGGACATACGCACAGTGGGATTTGAACCAAGCCTCCCGTGTCCCCCGGAAGAAATTGCCACCAAACATCTTTCGGAAGAGTGGCCTTGTCAAGAGGAACAATGTGATTAGTGTAATGGAAAACGTAAGCTCTTTGTTTTCTGGCCCCTAAACCTGTAGATGGCGCTGCAGGTCATGAAATCCAGTAAATGACTTTTAATGCTAGGAACTCACAACATACAACACCATCTAGCGGTAAAGGTGGCGCAAAAAAAGAAATTACAGTTCTCATTTCATAAAACAGTTTTACACTCTCTAATAATGTTGTATCAAGAGATACAAGTTACATTACTTTTTTTTGTTCTGTCACTAAGTAAAAGATAAAACATTTTTATGAATAGTGATTATCATGTACGCCATCAGGTACAGCAGTAACTATTTTCAAAGTACAAAATTAAGCACTAGTTAAAATTTGAAAGTGATTTACCTGGTAAATAGATATGAAAATCGAGGAGACGCAACCACACCCACCTTGGTCCGCATAATTTCTTTGAATTGTGACTATAAAAAGTTCATAAAGTTGTAAATATTGAATATATACAAGTTCATACCAAAGCTTGATTGTCGTTTGTCTCTCCCATGTTGTAGAATCCATTCTTTTCCACTATTAAATCATACAAATCTCTAAAAGAAAATAAATAAGTACACACAGCGTAAATTGAACATGAAATGCCTGTAAAACTTAAAATGAATCATGTTTTAATGTATATTCTCTTATTTTAGAAAATACCATTCCGCAGGTAATTATTCTCTGAACATTTACTTTTCATTATGATTTCACACATTATGTCGAAAAATAATTTTTGAATAATTTATGTATTTAAAGAACTGATTAAAATGAGTTGCAAGAATAACGCCAAAAGGAAGCTTTGTTTATAAAGACAGGACTGGTGTCAGAATATTTAATTTTGTGCCGACAACTGGTTTTCCTGCCAGAATTATGTGGACAATATGGCACAAATGCAAAATTATTTGGTTAAATTCGTTGCAATGGGGGCTTAATCACTATGATCCGACCAGTACATGTTATTAAACCTGCCTGTGTATCTGAAACGGTGACGTCTTGAGTGCCTCAACAAGAATTGACCCATTCGGGTAATAAGGCACCTGGCCCAGCTTGACAATATCCTCATTCGTGTCAATGGGTTTCTCGTACTCCACGGCAATAAGGGAAGCGCGCAGGTTGCCCACGTATGACTTGTACATTAATAATTACTATAAAATGTGCCTGTGTGTCTGAAACGGTGATGTCTTGAGTGCCTCCACAAGACTTGACCCATTTGGGTAATAAGGCACCTAACCCAGCTTCACAAATGTCTTCATTGGTTTCAATGGGTTTCTGGTACTCAACGGCAATGAGGGGGCACACAGTTTGCCCATGTATGACTTGTACATTAATAATTACTATAAAACCTGTCTGTGTGTCTGAAACGGTGACGTCTTGAGTGCCTCGACAAGACTTGACCCATTTGGGTAATAAGGCACCTGACCCAGCTTCACTATGTCCTCATTGGTATCAATGATCAATGGGTTTCTCGTACTCAACGGCAATAAGGCAAGCAAGCTGGTAGCCAATGTATGACTTGCTAATTAATTATTTCTATAAAAACCTGCCTGTGTGTTTGAAACGGCGATGTCTTGAGGGCCTCCACAAGACTTGACCCATTTGGGTAATAAGGCACCTGACCAAGCTTGACAATATCTTCATTGGTGTCAATGGGTTTCTCATACTCGACGGCGATAAGGGAAGCGCGCAGGTTGCCCATGTAGGACAGGGTTAGGATGAGGCAAGTGGTGGCCCAGAACGTCTCTGAATGATAGTAAAAATTCAATTAATGTACAGAATATAGAGATTTTGTCCTTTGCACTAGATTTGGACTAAGGTTAAGAAGTTCAGCATGTAGTCTTGCTACAGCTGCTTCAGTCCTTTTATAGGATATTATTAAAACATCACAATAATTATCAGGTGGCCTGAGATGAAATATTAATTTTTGTAGATTAATCTAATTGTTTTTTTTAATTTACCAAGTACGGAGCTACTCGATGTGAACCTCGACGTCTTTGACTCAAACTTTAGCTTCAGCCCGTCCTGGAGGACAAGCACAGACCCGGGTAGGATAATGTAATCAGCGGGGTGAAGCATCGGTTCCACGGTACCGGGTGGATAGATGAATCTGAAGAGAAAATGACAACAACACGGTTTCAGAATAATTACGTGTATTGGACTAAACAGTTACTATTACATTTACATTATTCTTGTTCAGTTAATTACAAGAACTTTTTCACCAGTTATTTAAGGCCTGATATCATGTTTATTATAGACCCATGCCTGATATCATCAAACAAATAGTGGTAACAATTTAATATGTTCTCTTTAAAGAACATGGTTTGGTTAATGATTTCAGAATAACAGCTATATTTGAATTAAGAATTACATTGAAAATATTTGTCTAATAATAACAACTTTCCAGCAATAATTTGAGGCCTGATGTAAAAATATTCTAGATTAGTATTTCCATTTTTTTCTGATTAAAGACATCGACATGAACATTATGCTTCAATAAATGATTGCAATACTAGCTGATAACATTGCACAGGGCTTTCGTTAATTACATAATTTCACTATCGCTAAAGAAGAGACTCAACATAATTACCTTCTCTGCACAGCATGAATAAATACAAACGCAACTGCGACTATAAGCACCATAGCTCCAATCGATGCCCACACGACACCCCCGAATGGGGACAACACATTATCAAAGGGATCCAAAGGCTGGGGTAGCTGCACCACGTGGACGTATTCAACCTGGTATTAAACATAATATTACTCAACTTAAATAACATATTAAATACCTCGTATAAAATACACCAAATACTTCATTAGGGGTCTCCTACACCAGGACGATTGGGAGAAAAAATGCTGGAAAATTACCGGAAAACTACTAAAAAATTACCGGAAAACTACCGGAAAACTTCCAGAAAACTTCCAGAAATCCTCCAGAAAACTTTTACTTCCCTTCCTCCAATTTTTACACACACTGCCTAGCTGGCTGAGAGAGGAAGCTTCTTTTCTGGTAGTTTTCCTCATTTTTCCTCCCAATCGTCCTGGTGTAGGAGAGCCCGTACTCGTGCTACGTACATGTTGATATGTTAACATGATATTTGACCTTACTAATTTAGCAGCCGGTTTTACTATTATTCTGTATACAAGACAGCTCACCCGTGCAAAGTAAGACAAACGTGAGAATCTGCCGCGCAAAAAGTACAGGGTGATCCGAGAAAATGTATAAAGTAATCACCCCCTTAATTTTAATGTGGATTGACATAGATAAGTGTTCTATACCTCAAATGAGAGGCAAAAGTGGGAAATTTTGGAAAATGACCCAATATCTTTGTTTGAGAGTATGTTAATACCCTATAGTAGGTCATAAACAGAGGACACTTTTGCTTCAGTCAAGAGTTTGCTTCAAATGGTCCATAGAGTATACTAAGGTACTGTCCCCCCTAATGTGTGCTTGTCTGGACCAATAAGAGTGTTCTATATTGCAAATGAGAGGTAATGCTTAAGGCATTTAAGAAATATAAACATAAAAGTTGTTTGCCAGTACCTCCCAGCCCCTAGGTCTGGCATAAAGAAGGCATCATTTTTCATCAGTTTTGAATTTGCTTCAGTTATCTCAGTCTCAAACAAAGCATGCCCAAATACTAATAATAAGGTGTTTATGACCCTAATTAATGTTTTAGCATTGCCCAAAACTCATGTTCAATCCATATTAAACAGACTGAAAGTTTTTCTTTTGAAATAAAACAGCTATTCACACAAGATAGCAATGTCCATGAACAGGAAGACAATTTTACCATAATGAAAATGAAAAGTGTTCTAAATCTGCCTCTAGGTTTAGCTAAGTCTGGTACTAAAATATGTAAATGAATTTAATTAAGACCATCATTTTAACAAATTTCCCACTATTGCCTACATTTTGGTGTATTGTAGGCCATGATTGGTCCACCTATCTGAGAGTTAAGAGTGGTGTCAAAATATACATTTTCTCGGATCACCCTGTAATTCACTGCACTAAAGTTTAAATTGCAGTTAACACCTTAACTTTGGTTGCATTGATCTCATGAGACAATAATTGTATACTGGTGCTGCTAGAGACTCCATTAAAGAAGGAAATGAAGTTAAACCAAATGGCTCAGTCTCTGACCGAGTTGTCGCCACTCTGGGGTTCAGTTCTATCTAGTTAACATAAGCATTGACCCCGGCCCTGTGTAATACCGGGCAAGGGGGTCATTTACATAAGTCACACTACGAGTATAAATACTCGACTCATTGTTTATACTTGACTTGTTTCTGTTACCCTACTCAATGTATCGCCCCATCTTGTGAACATAATCCTCTCTCTTATTCTTCGTCGTACAATGGGAACTAAAATTGCATACATCGTTATAAAGTTACTCTATGCATGTTGTGTATTACCAAAACCATACAATGGGAGCATTAATGGAACCACTGTGCAAGGTGTAATTGTCGAATGAAACCTTTTCAGTCCAGGATGGGAAATGCAACTTGACTTCCTATTGAAATTAAATGCATAACCAACACGTCAAATAATATATTGTATTATGAGATGTACCTCCTCTTCAAGTCTTTTTTCTCTCTTTCTCACAATCCCATAATGAACTCTTGCTTCAGAGTCTCGCATCGTTGTCATCGTCCAGTTCAGAGTTGGGACAGGAAACAAGTGTCTGTGGAGAATATTCATTTTATATCAGGCCTTGTTTTATATCAAATATTCTTTATAGCACTCAGTACTGGGTCTATTTTGTATAGTGGTTACTGGTATGATGAACGTAACGTAAGTGAGCGTACACCATTGAGATACTATAATTATTGTATCTCAATGGCGTACATTCGGGCTTTAACTGTGTCATCTAATAATTAAGTCAGAGCATATTACATGTCATTTGAGTAACTAGTGCAGATCATGCACTGTTTAATTTAATTACCTCTCGAGATCTCACCTTGTCGTCCTAGTGATGCCCTTATCCCACATGGCCTTCAATGCCGACACGTAGAGTAGTCCAACCCAGATCTGATCCTGAGGAACTTTATTTGGATCTCTTAGAGGAAACCCGGTTGGGAGGGGTTGATTTCTGTTTCCATTACCATACCTAATGTAGATTAAGTGTATTATGTAATTATAAAGTTGCTCAGGCACAGAACGCTAACATCATTGTTCTATGACGCAAGCGCCAGGAAGTTATCTTACAAACTATTTTAATTAATGTTATTTGAATTTTTAAAACAATGGCATGATCACTGATTTGGCGAATATGTTCAAGACAGCAAGCCATTAATTAATCTTTCTTTGACTCCTATGTTCTGTTTTGCACCAGACTTATAGCTGAGTGTTCAACTAGACAACACTGGGTTAATGTTACCATTTTACGTACTATCATAAGACAATCAATTTGATACCACATATATTCTTACCCAGTCAGACTTATAATATCAATAATAACTGCGTCTGCAATACTTCTGAGAGCCGGATCATTTGTAAAATTGCATCTAAATGAACAAATTACCTGTAATTATTATTGTAATACTCTTAATGGCGTTACCTGCTTTCAGGGCACTTCCCTTCAACAATGTCACTCATGGCAATCTGCATCCAATAATCTCGAGCGGAATGCTCCACGGTATAGTAGTATATTAGCTTTGTTCTGTTTAGGTCTATAAAGACACAATAACTTATAAATGAGTATAACATGACTTAAGCAATCCGTACCTCGTTCTTCAGTAACATGGCTTTGAAAATAGTTCAACACCGGTTCTCCAATTATACCTAGAGTTAGTTCATTAAATTTGGCCAAGTAAATTGATATTCCACACGCAATTATAAGAAGAGCAATAAATAAGGTAATGAATAACTGCATGTTTTGGGTACTTCATTCCATCATTATAGCTTAATTTAAAATTGACACTGTTAGACAGGTTTGCCAGGCATGAAATAACTAAAAGTTTTTTGAGCAGCTTCAGTTGATTTATATAATTTTTGAGTCAAACATATGTGTTTGCAGGAGTCGATATTGAATTTCGCCTACAGCAACTGCTGATATCAATTGATTAGGCGGGGTAATGCATCTCTTAAGCTTGTCCATGGGTAATGACACTTTTTATTGTAACATATTTTATATGATACAGACAATAATATCATAATTATTGATAACATATTTATTGTGAACAATATATTTTTATCCTTTTGTTTGCTGATCACAAGGTGCAGCATTGACTTCGGCTTGGATGGCTTTGGAAAGGCTGATTAGGAGAATTCCATGGAAGATTTGGATGACTGAAAATAGGAATAGTTTTGGCATGCATTCATATTAAATTTTAGGGCAAAGCAAAACCACTTATTTATACGTAAAGACTTTTAGTGTTACATGTATAAAAATTATGAAATAAGGCGAATAAGAATATTTTTATTCAAAGTATAGTTTGTACGTTATCATTGTTTCTTCCTTACCCATGACGTGCATCCACATGATGGTCGGCACGGCCATGTATGGCATGGGCATGATGAAGAACCCCATCACGAACATGACGGCGGGCACGAGGCAGATGAGGAACTGGACGGTGGGGATCAGGAGGAAGACCTGAAATAGGGGTTATTATGCAAGGGTGGAAAGAAATCCTGATTCCAATTTTATTCTCCCGGTTTAGTGATAATCGCGTAATGCGTTAGAGACCTCCCTGACTGGCAACTTTTCGCATTAATTTTCTGCCAAGCAATTTTTGTCATTTCTGCCAGCGCGGCAGTTTTCTCATTTTTGCCGAGCAATTTCTGGGACTTAGAATAATTCGGATTTTACTTCAATGAGAAATATTTTAAGTCCCAGAAATTTCCTCGGAAGAAATGCGAAAAGTTGCCAGTCTGGGAGATCTCTTAATTGTGTTTGAAATCTTTTTTTTGTGTAATAAATTTCGATTTTAATACACGATTTGGAAGAGAGAAAGATCTATGTTAGTTATTTCCATATTGTTTTGTTATTAATTGTAAATACTTATCCACAAAAGACTAGAGAAGCTATACGAGTATTTACTGATATTCGAGTAAACTGTATATTATCCAACTCACTTTGACATATGTGGCCGACATGGTTTTGCATTTGGCGTTGTACCCCGAGAACAGGCCGGGGGAAGAGGCGAATATGGCGGACAAGATGATGGCGCTGATCCACATTGCGATCATTTCAGAGTCGAAGAAGGCCAGAGGAACCTGAGAATGGAGAATCATGTTTTGTGATATTATGCGAATGTTTAATTTCATTAGTGACCCACTTCGCTATCATGGTCAGTAGTAGTACAATGGGCCCATATTTTCCGCAAATTTTGCATGTGTCCTCTTTTCCTGTGAAAAAAGCAGCGATAGCGTGGTAGAAACATGGGCCCATTGTACTACTACTATGGCCATAAACATTTACAAAGTGTTTCTGTGTCGTAAGCCGTAAGGCTGGGTATCGTGCATATAAATAATTATACTAATATGGCATTTGAACCTACCGCTGCGATCGTGACCAATCCGTAGAACACGGCCATAGCCGCGGAATAAGTCTGGCAGATATTCTGATACCCGACGATGGAAGACATGTTGAATTGTAGAATAATTGACAAACTATTGCCACTTTAGCTCACTTTTGTTTTTAATTCTTTGTGTCGAAGTTTGTTTTTATGCTGCCGTCCAGCAGTAGCTTTCCTTTTAAGACTGATCTAACCCAGCATACGCAGGCGTTGGGCAGACAAAACAAAGTCTCCCTGGGATATTTGATAGCCGACTGCTTCCGTAGAAGGAACGCTACCTACTATTCGCGCGCCATCTACTGGGCTCTAGATTGTAATTTGCTCCTGTGAAGGAGGAAACGGGCGTGCGGAGCAAATTAGCTCGCCGGCCCGCATTTTCTTGCTTCTGTCAGAGCAAATTACAATCTGGAGGCCAGAAGATGGCGCGCAAATAGTGGGTAGCGTTCGTAGAAGTCTAGAGAGACGCACTGAAATCAACTTGTTTTAAATTCTTGTACCGAGGCCAAAATGAACATGGAGATGGTTTAGTTCGATTTTTTTGATTTTTTTGCCCTCCATAATGGGGAAGCACAATCATTATTGTATGATTATTATGTTATTTTATCCGAATCCGAATTTCCCATGGCTCTTGCATTTCACTCTCTACAGGGTGTCCCATAAATACTGTCGGAAAGTAAACAGCTATATCTCAGCTCTAAGACATCCCAGCAATAAGCTACTGGTACCATTTATGAGAGAAAGAGTTACAATTTTTGGTGGCACAATTGGATTGTTTCAATTCTTACAATTTTATGCCATACCAATGCATCTTTTAAAAAGTAATACATTTTACAATGAAAATAGCCAAAAATTGGAAACTTGTAACACACGCTGATTATAGCTGCTACAGGGATAGAAAATGAATTTATGAGGTATTAATATTGCAATAAAGTTGTAAAAATTAATTAAATCCCCAAAACAAACATTTTACCCAAAAATTTCATTTCATTTGCCAGTTTTGGTTCAAAAGGACTGTTTTTGTTGATGCATTTTTGTTCCACATATTAACAAACTACCCTGTATTAAATAATGCCATACAAAATTGTAACTCTTTCTCTCCTAAATGGTACCAGTAGCTAATTGCTGGGATGTCTTAGAGCTGAGATATAGCTGTTTACTTTCCAACAGTATTTATGGGACACCCTGTATACTTTTGCACACATTATCTTTAGAACACACTGATTACATAACAATTTTATTTGTTTTAAAAATTTAAGTTTAAGTGGCTAAAAGACCAGGATAAACTTAAGATACACCTAGTAAAAGTAGTAAAAAATGACACACCATAGTGGAAATCCTTCATCAAAAGGGAAAATCTTCAATGAACATGTCAATAATCTGTGGATATAAGAGATATCAAAAAATGTCATTAATGTAACTTTTGCCTCTTAATTCTAATGCTAATGCTCTTAATGCTAATGATAATTGCAATTAATTTTTGAGCTATTGTTAACCCCCCAGTAATTTTTCCTTTGGATGCAGTAATGTAGTAAAACATATTTTTACTTCATAGGCAACCTTTTCAAACCCAGTATAAATGAGATATTTAAGTTCTTTATCGGGATAACTCATTGAAACACCCTGTTGGTAACTTTTTTCTTTTTGTATTTAACATTGAAATTTTTAAATAAAATTAATTGTTATTATTAAATTCATAAATAAAAATGATTTAATCCAATATGGTGGCCATAGAGACGGGATGTGTGATTGGGTCTTGGTCCCAATCCAACAATGAATTATTATATTATATAGTTGCAGCTCAAACATTGTCGAGTCTGTATTGATTGGCAGCTGTGCTGGGGATAGTTATACACTGTAAACTAACTTGCTTGGTATACTGGTACAATATTGCCAGTATTTACCAGCAATTTTGAGTTCCTGCAAAATTGTACATACTGCATTTTTGAATGCCGCCTTTGAAATAACAATCCCCAACCCTACTGCAAACTCTAGACATGAAAAGTGAAACTTGCATCAACAGCCACTTCTGGAAACATAATTTTAAAACATAAATCATTGTTTTTTTTTAATCTGGCCCGAATCCACAAGACTAGCTAATATTTACATTAGGACCTAGCACTTGGGGTTGGGTCTGGATACCTGCACACAAATACTATAAATTACGTGCTATATACACTGTCAAGAAAATATTTATTAGTGTTTTGCCATTTTGAATAGATTTTTTTATTTAAAATTCTTTTTTAAAATGCAGTCATGCAGGATATGCAGGAGACCTCTAGTATAGTACTTCCATTCCATGCAAGATGCAAGGTACAGTTCTGGAGCACCAAAGGAAAGATACAAAATATTCCGTGGCTGTTCTAATTTTTTAATTTGTTCTGGATATCTGGGAGATAAAGAGCTAATACTCATATTAAAATATAATTTACATTGGTCCATTAGTAATTGTTTTGTTTAATTATAATTTTAAGGAAATGTTTGCCTCTTTGATTTGGTGAATCCAGTCCCCCGGCCCCTAATAGCATTGTACCAAATCAAAGAGGCAAAATATTTCTCTTTTGATATAATTTTAGTTACTTTTTGAGTCTATATTTGTTATATAGGGCTCAAGTAACAGTTAAATAAATAATTTTTATACTTTAATTAGTATATGCTCTCAAAAAATGAATTAAGGAATATTTTGCCTTTTGGATTTGGTGAAAAGTCAGCAACTGGTACCAACTCAATGAGGCAAAATACACTTTTATCCAAATTGTACGGGTGTTTGGCATTTATGGCCTTTATAATTGGTGTGTATATAGTACTTAATGATTGGCCTTCATTTTAAAGCCTTTTTAAGGCCAAAACGCTTTAAACGAATTTTAAACATTTTGTTTCTTTCATTTGGTGCTCCAGAGTTGCTGTATAAAAGGAAAACTTTCAAAGCTTCAATAAAATGCAATAATAATACATTTATACAGCCATTTTTAAACCAGTATTCCAACACTTTTGAACGCCTCTTTTGGTATAGCCAAACTTAATATAAGAGACAAAAGTTCTGCTTTTTGACAGCTTCAGCAAGAGCTGCTGCCTGAATGCTGAGACATTTTACTCAAGGAAGTGAGCGCAGGGAAAAATATAACAAATGATTATCTCCAACTGTAGTGTATGCGCTACAAGTGAAAAGTAAAGCATACTTTTTTTAAATATTTGCTATGCATCCCTTTTTATATAATTTAGGGTACTACCTTTTTTAGGTGCATTTCAAGAGCACACAAAGGCAATTCCAAGAGGGCTACTGCTGGGATTGCCATTAGCTTACCACCTGTATGACTTAGACTGGGCGTGGCAGCTTTTTGGCACATTTGAAAAACCATCCATCAAGGCCGGAATTCAAACCCCAGCCCCCTTGCATGGAAGTCTTGCACACTAACCATTTTGCCACAAGCTTGCGCTCTAAAACATACTTATTTGTATCAACATCATCATACAGGGAATATCATTTCAATACATTAGTTATAGTTTTGTTTGTACCTGGCCTGAATCTGAAGAACTAGCATGATTAACATTTGGAACTAGCACTTGAGTTCAGGACTGGATACCAGCACACTTATATATAAATTACTGGCTATATACACACCCACACCCACACGCACACACACACACACACAAATAGTATATATTAAATATAATTTTATTTGGCATTTACTTCATTCATGAGACCAGTGAAAATGTTACATAATTGTCAATTTTATTATGGTTAATATGTTTTGTTTATCTATCCTTCTGACCTTTATAATAATTTCTTATATCCAAATACTGACTTTAAGAAACAATTATATCTATAACAGCCGGGACTGAGTCAAAAGTTTCAGTGGACAACCGACGAGCACCCTCTAGTAGGGGATTCAAACTAGTGTTTTCATCAATGGATTGGTGTTTCCTTTCCTCCACAAGATGGTGCTGATCGGCTGTCCACTGAATATCTGTGCAGCTGCCCTTATTACAGTTGGTATGACAAGACCTCCTTGGGCAACAATTATGGTACAGTACCTATATTCAATGCCTGGGTTGTTTTATCTTATGAGTGGGAATACATACCGGTTGCTGGAGGACTGGCCAACTAACACTATTTAGTGTTTGTGGTTATAGCTCATATATTAAGTGTGGTATCAATGATCAGTCTATTTATGGTTTCTAACAGCAGCATTTCTGGGCTTTCAAGTATAAGTAGAGCATTATTGCTTTTACAACCATTTTGGGAACAATAGGTATGTGTGTCTGGTTGGACCAATCCATTTTCAGGACTCCCACGCGGATTTGTCCTGTCACAAAATTGATTTGAAATCTGCTTAAAAATGTCTCTTTTAAATCAATCAAATCTTGAAAGCAAATTATGAGAGTTAACCAATTGTTTTTTTAAAAAAAAGAAGTACATGTTTACCTTTAAATTAGGAACACATAAAGGTTTTTCCCTCTGTGTCTTTTGCTATTACCGCCTTTTTTCTATGTAGTAAATGTGGGTGGCAGATTTCTGACTAATTGTGGTATAGTATATGTAATGTCTCTGAATGTCCAAATTTTGCAATATAATATTTGTTTCTCTTATATAGCTTCATACACAAATGCTGAAAACATAATTTATCTTGCAATTGAAAATCCAAAAAAAGAGTGTCAGTTGAGCTCCCGCACCGGGTAACTGCTGCAGACTAGTAAATGATAATTGCATTCCCCATCATAGTTTTATCACAACAAATACAAAAATGGGTTAGTAATATTTTCAAATATGATAACACACCAGCTATATTATGTATGATACATTGTACGGAATAATTTAAAAGGGAAACATATACATAAGATCACACCCTGTATAGCTCCATGTATTAGCTCCATATCATAGTTTTATCACAACAAATACAAAAATGGGTTAGTAATATCTTCAAATATGATTACACACCAGCTATATTATGTATGATACATTGAACGGAATACTTTAAGGGGGAAACATCATACATGAACAAGGGGGGGGGTTTGTGGGGGGGGGGGGGGGGGGGCGGGGGGTGGGGGGGGGGGGGGGGGGGGGGGGGGGGGGGGGGGGGG
>LR140904.1:0-14452 GCA_900659605.1 Tisbe holothuriae | reverse complement strand
AAAGCCTTATTGTCGCGCTATTGTCGGGTTCCGAGAATAGTGCGATAATAGCATTATTCTCGGAACCCGATAATAGCAATGACCAGTCTCGGTGGGAACTCTTGTTTATTATTAAACATGTTTATACTGCTCTGGATATGGAGTGAATATGAGATGAGGGTGACGACAGAAGTGTGCCATGAAATAAATATATGAAAGAGTATAATTCTGCGGTCCAAATGATAAGAAGCAAAAGGTGTCAAATCTGTTTGTTCTAATTAAAATTATAAAGAGGTTGAAATAAGCATTCAGAAGAGTCCTTAACCTCTTATGTATGTACGTTTTCAGTACAGAGCATAATCATAAATTAAACGTCTCCGTTGGCTGTTCTGAAGAGTTACAATTTTGGCTAAAAAAATCTTCTGATCTGGATAGCCGAATTGTAATACTTCAAAATACGTGTAAAGTTTACTGTGAAGCAAAATTATGAATTTCTGACTATAAATTTAATTCTTACATTATACTTGTATTTATTCATGCATCGTTTAAACTTTGTAATGCACTTGCATATAGAACATTTCTTTGCCATAAGCTTTTACTAAAATTATATGATTAAGAATGTTTCTAACGAAAGATATGAATTCTGTTCACGCAACCTCTTCAAATTGCCACGGAACATTTTTACAACACTCCATGTCGGAAAGCAACTTTGAGCAAAGACTACATTTCTCATTTTTGAGCACATGGCCAAAAAAGCAGGTATGAAATTGGGCAAGGCCGAAAAAGGCCAACAGCAGCAGCAACTACACGACGACAGCAGAAGCAGCTGATTCTTGTCATGAGAAGTTAAAGGCTATTAAAAATGAGCTATAAGATAGTTGGCAAAGATAACAATTATAATTATAATACTGGGGGCCGTGGTAGTCATTTTTGCAAGTTGCTCCACTCCAACCCAGAAGTTTGTGGGTTTGAATCCCCCTGCGGCATGATGATGAAAAATTGCAAATTTGGTCTACTAGTGAATGAACCGAAAGCTAGTGCCCAAAATATACAATAAGGGATCACTAGTAAATAAATAATACACTTCAACTCACCATGTTTGCAAATTTCTGTACAAGTCAACGTGGCTTTTGTCTTGGGAAACTGAATCGTGGCACTTTTGTCAGGGAGAGAGACTTGGAAACCTGATATTTTTACACTTTCTGACATTTCCCAGCTTAGTTACACGACACTCTGGATAATTTATTATTACTTAACCTCTCAGTCTTTCCTCCCTCCTATTGATGATGCTAATTATCCAAACTTTAACTAAGTTAGTGTACAACACTCTAGAAGGCTTTTATGCCAGTGACGGCAGCAGCCGCAGTTTAAAAAAATCGAACTCGTTTTTGTCGACGCCGAGTGTGTGTGTGACACACTCGCCTGCTCTATGAAGCCTTATACAGTTCACAGTGTAGCAAGGTATGGTCATATATATGGCCTCCCTGCTGCAGCTACACTCGTATCATGGGCCATATTTGTGGCGACTTGTCTGTCACATTTCGACTGTCCAAACAATAAGAGTTCTCGAGGCTAAATTGTAACTCTTCAGAAGAGCCAACAAAAACTTTTAACACACGTTTTATGCTCTGCGTTATTACTATAAATGTAGAAAAGAGGGTAAAGTACTCTTTTAATGCTTATTTCAATATCTTTGTAGAGTTAAAACAAACATATTTGGCACCCTTGGCTTCTTATCATTTGGACAGCCGATTTCTCTCTCTTTAAATGTCCACAACCGATCAGCTGTGCACAGTGGGCTCAAAAATGGACAAATACATGCTGTCAATCCATAGTGTCCACGTATGTGAATGTGATAAAATGCCTCAAAAACAGGAATGATAAAGAATGCTTGTGGCTACACACACACGCAACATATGCACAACAACAATGTAGTTCCCAAAGTCGTTTTTTTCGCCCTCAGAAATCAACTCAAGATGCAGCTCACAGATTGAGCTTTAATACATCTGTGTGGAGGAGGAGGAGAAAGAGCATTAACTGTTCACAGTAGAATTACAGTTAGGAAGGAAATGAAGCTTTAATGGCGGCGTTAATAATGGAAATTAACGCTTAATTTAAGGCCTAATATTGCACTGCGCCATGATATTAAGGGAGAAGCTGACAGTTGCATGCGCTTTTTTACATTTACACGTCCAATATAGCCAGCACTTGATACCAGGATACCAGAGTGAGGACAGCTCAGCACTGAGTTGACTGCTCAGACAGGCAGCTAAGCAGCAAGTATTCTCCGCTCAGTCCTTTGGCCGCGGCCCTCAGCAAAACAAATTGTATTGATACAGTGGCCGCGGCCTCTCAGCTTTACTACAGAGCTTGGGAGGGCCAAAACTCACCCTGCCTGTTTAGCCTGGAGCCCTCACTCTGGTATCAAGTGCTGACTAGTCTAATATTGCTTCAAACAGGCCTGCATTTACCATGTTTGGCTGGGACTCAACTTTGGAGGATCCCATCTCTCGTTCCTCCCACCCAATATAATCCTACTCCCGTCTGCAGAAGCAGCAGCAGCAACAACGCATATGATGATGATGATGCGATGTGCACACTCACCCATTCGACGTAGAGTGATGGGAAACCCGGCCAAACAATAGTAGAACACGACTACACTTAACTGGCCTCATGAATTGTCGTCTTGAGTTTACCATTATGATTGTTTGGGTAAGTTGCAAGAGAGCTTAACAAATTTGAGCCCCGTTCAAAGATGTCTTGCAAAGCGATTCTTCTCCTTCGCGTTTGTGCTTTTGCATAATCCAAGCCAATCACTGATGTGAGGCCTCTCTTTTAAAAGATGGCTTATATAAAGGAAATTAGCATTTAGTGCATTTGAGTACGTGTAAAATGCACAGTTTTTGTACTAGGAATTGTAGTTAAAAGTTAAGAGCGATTGATTTTGACTTCATTTCTCTCTTTCTCTCTCAGTCACAAGATCAATTAACAAATGCCACGTTATCGAATTGAAAAACTGTCGACGTTTTAACAATGAAAAGTTGTATTTAAAGGGACGGGCGGGGTATTTAAAAACGCACTCTGAGACTTCAAGGCTGTTACAATCTTACCTTATGAGTATGTGTAACAGGGGCACTTTTCCGACAGTTATCAGTTCACGAATTGTCGATCAAATCATATCTTCATGTTCTGGTTCTCTACTACCACCACCACCACCACTCCTTCTGGCTCCAATGTCGGAAAAGGAAAAAGTGAACGAACTCTGAAGAAGAAGAAGGCACTACTACCACTAAGTACACACACACTCAGCCTGGCCTGGCCCTACACACATATGTACGAGCAGGATCCCTATACACAGGCAGAGAGACCTTTAAAAACGAGTCTGCTGCTGCAGCAGGGCGTGCGAGAATGTGCTTATAGCTGAGTCAGAGCAGTGACTGCTACGGCAGGCAGAGGGAGGCAGGTTCCCGCAATATGCATAGGTGGCCACCGCCTTACATAGCATAGGTGCTGCAGTATGATATAAGTTCCGCTTCCTAGCTGGAGGAGTGGTTTTATTTTCGATGGTGGTTTTCTCCCTAGCTCACTGCCAGTGATTTAGACGAATGGTATAAGGAGGGAGGAAAGAGCAGGAAGAGCAGGAAGAGGAGGAGGCTGCTATATAAGGAAAAAAGGGAAACCTGACGATGCCTCTAAGGAATGCCATTTGCGACTTAATACACGTAGCTTCCTCCTCTTCGCAATACTGTTTGCTGCGGTCTAAGAGATTAACTGTTTTGAAGATGTTTTCCGTCCGCATTTTCGAATGCTTACCACAAGTGTTTTTCTTCGTCTTTGAAGCTGCTTCAGATCCTTTGCACACCTTTTATCAAGTCTGCTTCTTCTAATTCAACAAAAAGGCTGCAACTAAATGCACATTTTCTTCTTCTGCTACTCCTCCTTCTTCTAAAATCTATTAAGGCTTGTTGTGTATGCGTGTGCCGAACCCGTCTGAACTGCCTCCTCTCTCTCTCTCTTTCTCTCTCTCTCATACATTTGCCACGTCTATAGAAGCAGGAGTAGTAGCATGCTAGCTTTCACTGTTATCAAAAAGCCCAGCCTGCTTCAAACTTTTTCGGTCTTTGAGCTTTCCAGATTGGCCTAACTGGAAACTTTCCCTTAGCGCACATATGAGGCCATGTTGTCCTCGGCAGCAGCTGAGCAGGTGCAAGTCCACTGGACACTTCTTTCAAAATCAGCTGAAAAAGGCCAGTATTTTTAGACAGAGTAGCTGCAAGTTGGATCTTGCAGGAATTTTTCTTGGCTGCTGTTGCTACTGCAACTCTCAGCTGAGAATAGGAGACTGAGGGGTTTGGCATTTTGAACGGTTAAATCCTGCATTTCGTTGTTTCGTTAACACACTGTGTGAAAATGCATTTGTAAAGATGTTAATAATGCACTACTTGAAGGATTTAATGCGTGCAAAACTGGCTTTAAATAATTTTGCATAGTATAGGTCAACATAGTGCAAAACGGAGAAGATAACATACTTTGCAAACTAGGTTATTACTTGCACATTGTAACTAACATGCTTATATTATACAAACATACACCGCTATATAACTACAAGATGAGCTACAGTTTTAATACCTAAACGTCTTTATACATTACCCATCTTTACTCAATCCGCATTGTCGTCGACTTTTTTGCACACAATCTTCTTCTTTAGCTATATTAAATCACTAATCACAGTCACACTAATTATCACACAGTTCTAACATTAGCTGTTTTCTTCCCTTAGTACAATCCCCGAATAAGAAAAAGAGAAGAAAACGATTTTGACGATATAGTGGCTCCGAAAAAAACACGTAGTCGTCTGTTCATGCAGGCCTGAGCTCCTCCCAGCCTACACGCACCCGTACATATACACACGTATATACGACGTACGTACACATACAGCAGGGCGATTTAAAAATGTAGTTCCCTTTGGGCCACTCCATGACTCGTCCGTAGACGTATGAATGCAATGCGTGTAGCTCTGTGGGTTTAGAAGCTCAAAGCTCTTTTGCTTCTTCTTCTCTCTTTTTCACATGCCGCTGCTTCTATTTTTTGGCAGCGTGCACACTAAACTATTCTTCATTTTTTAGATATTTCTTTTTTCACGTTCTGCGGCAGGGCAGTAGTGGAGAGAGAGAGAGAGAAAGAGAGAGAGACGGAGAAAAGTAAGGAAGGGCAATTGGTAACTGTAGAAGGCATTACACGTTACTACAGATGAATAAATATAAATAAATAATTGGGTTTACACACTCATACATACAGTAACCATGTCAAAAGTCTTATATTTTACTGTATGTAGTCTTAGTTACTTTATCTAATACTGTAGAACATGAGCGCTATGAACAATTCTCTCTCTCTCTCTCTCTCTCTCTCTCTCTCTCTCTCTCCCGCTCTCTCTCTCTCTCTCTCTCTCTCTCTCTCTCTCTTCCCTCCCCCTGTTTGCATTTGAAAGACGTTCTTTCTTTCTTTCTTCTCACGGTGCAACATAAGGAATGTGTTTCCTTTGCAATTTGTCGCCGTCTTCAAACACGATATTCGATTTCTGTATCGAGAGGAGGGGAAAGCAGCGAAACCAGACATTTTGCGCCGCCAAAAGTCTGCAGAAAATCGGATATAAATGGCAATGTGTTTGTGCACGAATTGGGCTTTGCTATTAATTTTGACAGGGAGGTCACCTGATTTTGCTCCGCGACATATTTGTGAAATAGGTCGTCACGAATAATTAGCAAGGAAAATCGAGATTGACATTTTTGGCAAAGGCATTTTCTGTGTCAATTGTTCTTACGGTCATCAGTTAAAAATGCTTTTTTCTATTTACATTTTCCCCGTTTCATAACCTTGCTTTAAATAACACCAAAGCGACCTTTAACTGTTATTTTCCCATGCCTGAAACGGTCAGATTTCATTCAATCAGAAAGTTTATTTGGCGCGAATGTCTCCTTTGCTTTCTCGCAATCAAGACGTCTATTCAACCTTTAGAAAATTCGACTCCTCGCTCTTTTGCTGCCAGTTGTTGACTTGTGTATAGTACCACCAACAACAACAACATCCTGTATTCCGCTGTATAAAAATATAAATTCGGTTTAGAAAGCGGTATCAAAGAGAGGTTTAAAAAGGACCGGACTTAAGAGAGAAAAGAGAGGAAAATGTCTCCAGGGCTGAAGAAATAGAGAATTTGATTTGGCCGCACAATGGGGTCACCATACTATTATAAAATATATATCCTGCTACCCATTTTTTACTTTTACTTACCATCCGTTATATCTCAAAGACTCCACGGTATCCGTTGTTGCATCAGCAAGACACAATTCAAACAATTTTGCTTAGGTGTGATCCGTACTAAGTGTTCTATTGTGCATTGTAAACGGCATTTTCAAACAATAAGCCGGATCAAGTGGAGTTGCATCCGGCTTTAAATGACACTTTCTGCACATCCGCAAAAAGTAGGGTTTTTAAATACAATATATTCTGCATGGATTTAAGGCCAAGCAAATGCAACAAAATTGACCTTAGGGCCCCTTAGAACTAAGGAACAAAAGCAGCAACAATTAAGAAAAGTAATAAAAGTATCACCAAGAGGAAATTGGACAAAAAGGAACGTCTTCTAGGATCTGTCCGAGCAGCCTATAAATTTATGCAATTTAAACTTAATTCCTTCAGAGATAGACTTTCAAACAAACAGAAAAGCAAACAAGCAAAGTCTTTAAGGAGAAAAAAGCATCTAAACTTTGCCTTGGTTAGACCCCTTTCCTTAAATCGGTTTAGAACCCATGGATATTCAGTGAACCTTTTTAAAGTCTCATAAAGACTGCAAAATCAGTGGCCATGTGCCCTTTTTCTAGCTGTTACAACATATTGAGCTTAGAAACAACAACATAAAACGTATACAGAGACACTTCCAGGGAATGTCAAATGCAACATAATCCTTGAACATAATATTTGCGGTAGACAAAAACTAAACAGTTTTAGTTAAATTCGGTAAAATCTTTTTTGCTTGGGCAAGTTTTCACTTCGGTGTGGATTGGCCACCGTAATAAACTAATAATACATGCAATTATAGGTCTGACAAATGTGAAAAGGGTTTTTTGTCCGCTATATTCTGCTCTAATCTATAAATTAAAACCGGCAAGTCTTTTCTTTCAAAAGTCCATCTCAGGTCTGACTTTTCACACACTCGATAATTCAATATATTTAACTTTCAGCCATTAATAATATTGAACTCGTGGGCGTGAAAAGAATATTTAAGCGCACATTTAAGCAAAATTATAGTAAACACTTTTGCACGCAGAATATTGACATAGTTGTGCACAAATATGAAACATTTTAGACAGCTATTTTAAGCCTTTCAAGGCGGGATCAGTGTCCTAATAATACACTATTTTTGCAATCTCGTTTAAATTGGGTGATTGACACATTTTCTATACACACAAAACATGTCAATATCGTCTTGATAAAGCCTTTCTAAACACCTTCCTTTGTACATTGTCCAGTATCAGCCTTCAACCTCATCACAAATGCACCCCTATATTCATTCATCCATGGCGCTGGCTGCTCACTATTGGAAGCGAATAAGTCAAGGCAATATCGCCAAAGCGGTGACCCCGTTTTTTGCACCAAAAACGTCCGCGTCAGAGAGTTATGACTCTGCTTTGCATACGTGGACACTTTATAGCATTACAAGGGATATAAAGGCGTTTTAAGAGACAATCTGTGCTCGTGTATGGCACACAGCAAGTGAAGAAAACACCATCTGTCAATGAGCGATGACACCAAGGAGAGAGAGAGAGAGAGAGAGAGAGAGCACATGGCTTGACTTTATATAGAGTGTGAACTGCTGGTGTGACTCTTCTTCTTGGAAAAATAGATGGTCCCAGCTTCATCTTCTCTTGTCTCTTGCACTGCTGCTGCCGTTTTTATACATGTAAGTACACGTGCTATAATTGTTCAATAATGGGTGTTTTAAAAATAGAGAGAAGGCCGTTTTCGTGCTCTGAAGGTATTAAGCGTTTTTTTCTCTCTCTCTCTAGGTTTTAGTCGTTCAAAGACAAAGAGTGTTGTACCGGTCATGATTGGAGGCGATCAGCCAGAAGATAGCTGCTGCTCTGGTGTTCCGTCCTTCTGGAAGAAGAAAGAAGAGCAATAGTCTGTACCATTATTATCCTCGTTTCAAATTAATGCCCCATTGACATGCAACTCAAACTGACAAATTGCACGTAGCTCTTTGCGCGTTCTCTGTTCTCATTTTTCAGGAAAAGGGGTAAAAAAAGAGGCCTTTATTCTTTAGTTACTTGCACACGAGCGCTGTTCGTTCTTCAGCTGAGCGCTCCTCTATCGGCCGTCGAGCTGCTCGATCTTCAGTGCGCGCGGCGCTTCAGTATCTGCCAGCGCTTCCCCAAAGGAAGACCCACCGTTGTACTAGTAGTTTGGAAACAGTAAAAAGCAGCAGCAGTGCGATATAACGAAAGGTGCCGCACAACACATAAAAGTGCGTAGAAGGATATAAAGTGGATACAGTTGTAATTGCAGCCCAAACGGAGAATATAAAAGAGTATTTAAAGTGTAATAATAGTGTCGTAGTGAAGAAGAAAGAAGTGGGTTCTTTGATAGAACGAAAGGAAAGAAAGAACGAAATTGACAGGATGAATAATGTCCCGGAATAAAGTGGGTTGGCCTTTAAAAAAAATTGGGCGCTCCTCTGTCGTCGTAATAAAGAAGAAGAAGGTCGTCGACTATCCTTGAAGATTTCAGCACCCGTGTGCAGCAGGGGGATTCTCCTCCTTCTCCTCCTTCTCAGAGGTCCTTATAAATCAAGTCCGAGACTGAGTCTGGGAATATAAAAGGGTCACAACCGTGAATTTGACTTGACGTCTAAATGTGGCCATTTTGACACTGTCACAGCAATTGAGTTAGACTGGCTGGGAGAGTGCCTTTCTAGGGCCATCATAATCATTGTACTGTGTCCTGGAGGGGCGGATCCTAAAGCAAAGACCTTAATCCCACTGAAGGTGCCACCTTCAACCTATAATCCGACATCATTGACTTTCTCCTCTCTTTTTTGCAGAGTAACATCAGAGAGTATATATAAAAATAGAAGAAGAAGAGAAGCCATCAGTATCACCTGCTGAAGGCATCAAGAAAAGCAGCTTTACTTCTCATAAATCATCATCTTTTTCCTGGCTGTGGAGCTGCTGAAGATATATAAACATATACAAACTGTGTGAAAGTGATACTGAAAGAACCAACAGCAGTGGATAGATCGTGTTTGGGTATAATTTGCGGGTTAGAGACTGCTGTGCAATATTCAGGTTTGCGTTCAAGAGAGACGAGGTCAAGCTTTAAATCGTATTAATTGTTGTTTTAACGTGTGTTTGACTTTTGTTATTGCCCAATCGCACGCGATTGCATTCACATATCATCATAATGTCCTAATTTCGTTGCAAAACAAAACTGCTTTCCGGGAGGTGGGCAATTAATGCTAATCTATCACTTCTTTCATGCTGGATCATCGGGGTCATTTGTTTGGTGTGAGTAAATAGGGGGAACTACAATTTGGGGTCCCAAGTCGCAAGTCGCAAGTCGCAAGTCGCTTGATCCTGTGGCCCAGAAGGTTGCAGGTTCAAATCCCCCAGCGGCATGATGATGAAAAATTGCGATCACGGCGGTCTAGTGAATGAACCAAAAAGGTAGTGCCCAAAAATATACAATAAGGGATCACTGGAATAAAAAAAGGGGGAACTACATTTTATTGGCAAACACTTATAAATTACTTCATAACATGTAAAACTAACTGAATTGACTTTCTTGAGGCAAGGTTCTCTTCACGATTTAATATGATTGCAATGTTTCACGTTTAGTGACGTTATTCTTGCCGTGTTTACTGAACAAGATTTAAACCTTTTTCGCATGCAGGTTGCAACTAAAAACGAGGGAATTAAAACAAAGTAGAAAGTCAAAAATGCTTCTCTTGCAAAAAAGCTGGCTTGTAGTAAGAAAAGAGCGCTTATTATTTCAAGAAACGCAGTGGCAAGGCCTTCCCTTTGCTTTCGTCATTCCTTTTTCAAGCTCATTAGGCATTCCGTCTGAGCCCTTTTTAAAACCGCTGGAATTGAGTTAAAACCTTGAAAATATTAAGTCAAAGCTGCTAGCTGTCCGTGTTCATTATTATTAATCAAGGGCTCTCATTTTAGTTTTTGAAAAGAAAACAAGAAAGTGCCGCCAGCTGTTTGCTGTGATATTTTGTACGACCACTCTAGATTAATTGCGGGATGGGTTATGAATGCCAGTAGTACGTAATACATAGGTGTTATAAATACATAGACTATGTAAGTGCAAATACATTGCCCAAATCTTATTCAACACAAAAAAATTAAATAATCTTGTGTTAACTTGGCTTCCTATTCACTGCACAAACTCCAATTTTGCATATCTTTTGTACACACAGTGACTCCTCCCATGCATAGTTGCATAAAATGTCACCAAATGACCTTTGAGGCCTTTTAACGGCATTTAATTAGTACAACCAAAAAGAATACGCTTAATGCTCTCTTGAACGCTATTATACACAATGCAAATATCTTAGCAACATTGCAACAACATGAACTCGGGACGAAGACGAAGATTGAGCCCATGAAGAAAATGAACAATATGATGTTAACAATAGGCTTGGCCCTTTGTCTGGGGCTAGTGCCCTGTGGCGGGTCCCCTGCCCCATCAGAGGGCTCACGGGGCAACCAGGGCAACGCTGATGTGCTCCGGGAGCTGGGCGTGGAGATTAAAAAGAAAGGTGAGTTGACCTAACATTCATTATGATGACCTACAAATTAAGGTTTCTTTACCGTTATTATTATTGTTATTCCAACTGCTCTTGATTGATCGCCAAAGGAGAAGCTTTCAAATGCTTCTATTGCGTGCATTTCCTACAACCGTTTAGACCCTTCCTCCTCCCAGACCGTGCTTTAATGCATGCACATCAGAACTCTTAGGTCATGTTTTCCTTGTAGCTGCTGCAATCTCTGGTTTGTGTGTATAAATCAAGGTTTTTACTAATGTGAGCAAGGTGTCTGGAGGGAAAAGGAGAAAAAAAGAGGGGGAAAGCAACATGTTGACCACATGTCACGTCTGTCTGAGTCTAAGATGGGAGAGCTATTAAGGGTTGATAGAATTCGTCTTTAAACAAAAAAACAGCAGTTGAACAAAAAATAAGAGTGCAATTTGACATGGATAGTACTTTAAAAGAAAAATTACAGGAACCGACAACCCTGGACCGCCTCTCCTCTTACGGAAGTCCAAAGCTAACCTTATACTTGTAGCAATTTATATCTTCTAATAATATTAACTCCTGCATATGCAGTGAAAACGACCTTTCAAAGCCTCCTTGTGTCCCTCTATAAGGTCCTGTTTATGCTAATTCCGAGGAGAGGAAGGGCTTTGGCCTGCTTTTATTTTGCAGTTTGCAGCTGCTTAAAAGACTGCCAAGCCACTTGGTCGCAGCAGCAGCCCGTATTATTATCACTGCCCGATGCAGATCCACTGGAGAGAAAGAAAGAAAGAATGTTGTGTCTTCTGCAGTCTGTTGTGCTCTTTTTTCAACCTTCTAGGCCCAGATCTGTCTCCAGAGAATTAACAGGGCCATAGAAGTATCAACATCAGACTTTACAGCTCGTTGGCCTAAAGTTAGTCTACCACACACACAGTGGCAGCAAAGGAGAGACATGGGTATTTTTCTACTCCTTCTCATTTCGACTTCTGCCTTTTCGACACTGCCATAGATGGTGTTGTCAATAAATCAAGTCTCCGCTTCCAACATTCACTATAAAATTTCTCCTTAGACATGTATGGTTTCATTTCTCCGCATAGCTTTTTGTATATATCCACCAGAGCCCGGCGCCAGCTAATTGCCCTTTTGGAAGGAAAAAACTTGTTCTTTTCGTCCTCTCTCTCTCTCTCTCTCTCTCTCTCCAGTGGTATCGTTGTCGTCTGGTCTTATTATATGCATGCTGTTATTTCCTCTCTCCAGATCTGAGGGCACGCATGATACGACTGACTCTCATTAAACACGCATAAATTATACACATATCGGAGTGTGAAGGAGTGGTATTGGCGGTAAAGAATATTGTTGTCAAGGAAAATTACGGTAAAGGTTACGTTCCACCAATGAAGTACTATTGTACATGGATTATTGTATGTCAATGTATTTGACAGTGTTTTAGTAATTGCTTCTGAAAAATCGTCTGAACTTGGAAAGTCAAGGGCAAATAACCTGAGACTGGCTATCTTGACTATTTCATTAAAACTGCTATGAAAGAAGAAAACAATTTGTTCAAAAGTCGATTAACAATTTCGAAACTTGAAGTATTTCCCACGATTAGTAAACAATAAATAATTATAATCATAACACGCCTTTGTACTTTTATCCGACATGCATTCAATGAGTAGGCACAAAAAGTAGGCTCTCGAAGCCAAGAAGGCAAAAGGTTTCCACAGAGCTTAATTATCTCTAATAGGTCAGCACCATGGATACATATTTTGCAACCTTGCATCTGTGCATGGCATTAAAATCTTAGAAAACTCTTGGAAAATACCTTTGCACAGTAAAATACGTTGCAAAAATCGCAAATTAGCTCTTAATTAATGCACAATTTGCTGTTGCAGGCCGGTTTACCATTTTCACAATATGCACCCGACTTCTTCGTACGATTATATGTGAAAATATTTAAATGTACGCTACTTCCTAAATGCCGAAGAAACGTAATTGACTTAAATGCACACGTATTTCACTTGTAAAACCTCTTATCAATATTATCTCGGAATACATTATGCCTTATATTCCATCCTACACCTCTGAAAAAGGCCCGGCAGTTATAACGGCTTTAGCCATTCGGTCACGCTAACTCAATTTGTCGAGAGAGTAGTTTCGGCTTCTTCTTCTTCTTTCGGGATTTTCAAAGTGGAATAACCAAAAAGAAGAAAGACTAGCCTTGGCCATATGCTGCTACTTATTCTATTCTACTCTCGTGTTAGCTATTCAAGGAGTGAGAAGGGAAAGAAGACTTTCTTTCTTTCTCTCTTTGCGCCTGGCAATAAATCCCCAATTTGTGAGGCGGCGGCACAAAATAGGATGTACGATATGGAATAAGACGCGAGAGAGAGAGAAAGAAAAATAGCTTTCCGCTGCAAATAAGTTTTTTGCTGCATCTCCGGTGACGTTTTGAGTTCTTTTTATTGCAAACGTAATACGCAATTATAATATAGGTATATTATGAGCCCTTTCCTCAGGGGACAAAGTGACCATAAGCTGGCGCAAATAGTACAATTGCAACGTGAATTAGTTGTCAGTGAGGGGACATTTGATAACGATCTGAGAGTATTGTATCATTTTGAAACTTAATAACACTAAAGTGACAAACATTGAAGTGGGCATTGTTGTCAAGTTCTTCTCACTGTGACAGCTACTTTAATAACAACAACAATCATACTTTTAGCAAGTTGGGCGTTCCCCGCTTTTTTTATAAATGTGAAATTTCAGGGCGAGGTTAAAACTATGGGTTGACAAATTGCAGGAGTCATTTTTGTGTTTGCAGACTTTTAAAAATTATTGGTTTGAACGTTGAAACATGAGGAAAAAGGGCACGATATTTTAAAGATACCGCAATTATTATTATGAACGTCCAGAGTACGAGTGTCAATCTGTAATTTTAGTAGCAAAATATAAATTTTGACCGTTACATAGCCAAGAGTGAAAGGTGTCGGGTATAATTATATATTTTACACGATACGACCTTTGCATATATTTGGCATTTATCATATTTTATGTCTTTTTTGCTAACACAATTAACGCCATTACTCCAAAACGGCTACGCTTTTGCTAAAATTGATTTTTGATAACAAACATATGCATTATTATCATATTAGCATAAGTTACCTTGCATTGACAATATTTAACATTAATACAATGATATACGTAAAAGAGAATAATGATATCATGCAATTATTATTCTTTTTTCTTCATCGCACTAAAAGTATCGTTTTTGCAAAAGTGCCTTTGTGTAAAAAAAAACCTAATTTACTTACCCTGCCTTGCAAAAGAGTTTTAAGGCCGTTTTAAAGGTAAATTTAATGCAAAGATGTTTAAATATCTTTTATGCACTTACGTAAAGGATATAAAAAAACACTAAACTGGCTTTTGAAGGACGACAAGGTGATATTATGCACCAAATATTGAGAGTCAGGTAGGGCTGCTACAGTGTTAATACATTAAATATCGGACCTAATAGAAAGTAAGTTAAGTGAGTCCAAAGACCAACAAAAAATAATTGTATTAATGCCTTCTAACTCAAATGGCAACCCTCAACTGTTACAGGGAAAAGTGGATACAATTAGTAAGGAAAACTGTTTTCTTAAACAACATTTAAAATATAGCATCTCCCATGCATGCCCT
>LR140902.1:0-14474 GCA_900659605.1 Tisbe holothuriae | reverse complement strand
TGTAATGAATTACAAATTTTGAGAAAAGTAATTGTAATAGTAATTTACAGAAAAATAATGTAATTTAGTAATGCTTGGGTCAATGGTAATAAAAGAGGTACTAAAGAGTTTGATGACAGTAGTGACTCATTATTTCAAAAACAGAAAAAATGAAAAGTCACCGAATTTTGGTCACCGATATGACCAGTACTAGCACAAGAAGGGAAGGCATACTTATGATGCCGACCTCTACGCATCCAGGCATATATTCCAGAAATAGACAAGCGATTGGAAATGAAGGCTAAGACTCTCCAAGTGCATCAGACTGCTTTCACGCCTGCGCACAAGTCTGGATCCTTCTGCACTTCTCTCCTCCACCCCTTGCTTTGCAAGCTACTTCTTCTTTTCTTATCTCCGTCCGAGCAGTAAAACCTTTCTTTCCAGCTGAGTCAACACGACTTTTACAGATTAGGGAAAAAACGAAGAAGCCTCGATGATGTTTAGGATGATGACGACGATGAGAACACATCCATCAACTTTGTCATATACGAAAAGTGACACTTGCGGAAAGAAGAAGAAGAATATCTGCTGTATAGTCAAGTCTATTGAAGAGTCCAACAAGCGAGAGAGAAAGCAGCTCTGCACGGTTCCCATGATTTTACAATATGAAAAAGCCACTTTACAACAAGTCCTTCTTCTTTCTTTCCGACAGCAATCCCTGGGGACCCAAATGCAAGTCGATTTTTTACTACCCCTCCAGAGAGCACTTGTCCAAGCCATAGCCACAGACGACTTTCCTTCCCTACTTTCACATCTGTCATGAAAACATTCGTTTTAAATATGGTCATGACGACAGTTGTATAATTAAGACCACGAATATTATTGTTATGACTTGTTTCCTTCCAATCGTGAGACGGGATCATTATAAAAAGGCAATGGACAAAGCCGCATTGGTCAAACTGTTTAGATTGGAACATGATATGGTATCATTATCCTATAGATGGCAATATCGGAATGAGTATTTATCCTCTCATGTTATTCTTCCCCCTCTAATGGTGTTTATATTTGGGGGATTAGCGACATTCAACGGGAAAAGTAGAGGAAAGGAAAGCAAAACTAATACCAATGGTATCGTAAAACAAGGTTCAAATGACCGGCAAGAGAGACGTTTCGTTGCTTGTGTGAACACACTGTATGTGAACCGCTGTTATTTCATTCTTCAACTGTTTCAAAGAGATTCTAATTTGTCTGATCCCCATATTGCAGCAGATGAAAGGGAACAAACCAAACGAGAGCTACTTAGCGGCTCCGGCTGATTGACACCTATTTTCTCCTTCTCCCCTCTATTTGTCGAAAAACAGTTTTAGGAAAGCTGGCTCGTGCGAGCAAGCGAGAAAATTGAAAAGTACATCTGCGAAACGATGCTCCTTTTTTCGCATCCTCATCATGCTTCAAAAAGGAGTAATCAGGGCTAATCCCGAAAGAAGGACTCACAGCACCACGCGCTCAGCAGGGTTGACACTTTCAACATTAATCTCCACATTTGTAAACAGGAGTAAAATTGTTCTTGATTTGCATCATGGCAACACTGAAAAAAACATTGATCGCCGGAGGCGGCGAGACATGTCTTAATCTAAATAAGCTGCTCAAAATTGGAATAACATGCCGATTGTGTTCGATTTAATCGCGGATTAAGCAACTGTGCTCGTAATAATAACCATCAACAACATTTAACCCTCACTGGGTGGCAATAATAACACATTTAAGAGGCAGAAACCCAAAGGGTGGAGCTTTTTAATTCCACATTTGCGAGCAGTATTTTCGACTTATTTGTCAGCGTAAGAATCCCCCTCCATTGTCCCTCCTGTCACTCACTCACTTCTGGCCACAGACAGAGCTGATCAAATGACAATTATGGGCGTTCGTTTTGATACAACCACTCCATTGTTGACTTTTAATAGCTGGTACAACAACAACTCCCTTCTGAGTGCAATTTAATATTTCCTTCTTAGATTGGGCGCGGCTTTTTCTTCTTCTTGCCCCCAGATCGATACGCGAGCCTTAATTCCCTTTAACGTCGAGGTGACAACATTGTTTTGCTCGTTGCTGCACTGTGGGTGGCTTGAGCAATGACAATGCTGAAACAACAGTCTTGGACAACATCGGGGAATGTGAAGAGGATTGTTTTGGATGAAATGTGTGTTACACTCTGACCAAGGGTTTGAAACTCAAGTCGTGGAATTGAAACAACACTAATGGCATTAGCACCCGTCTCCGAAGCAAACACATTCCTTTATTCTTCGTTTGAGTGGCAAAGATGGAACTCGTGGCTGGCAAGTGCTCTCCATTCTCTCCAGCAGCTCACCTGATGGGCTTTTGAAACAATTGTCACCGAGGCGTCAATCGAGGAGTCGAGTGCTTGCTACACCTTGATCGCGATCACAGCTCATTTGTATCTCCAGCTAGCTAGAAGACAACGAACGACGACGTGTGGGCGGAGGAAAAATAACAACATATTTTGGAAGCTGCTCTTCGTCGGAAACATGCTAAACAGTTGTTGGGTTGCAAGCAAAAAAGGGACAACCGATTTTGACACCTTGCAACTTGAAAAGGGAGTCATGCACTACAATAGAAAATGTGTGCCTTGACTGAAGATCTTCTTCACGTACGTACGTACAAGTACAAATGTATCCCGAAAAAGCATATCATTTCACAGTACTGTGAATGCATGTTCATATAGTTTTTTTACTGTCTGTTGTTGTTGACAATAACATCAGTGCCATGATATTTTGCTCCGTTTTTTCCATAGCTTTGTGCATATTCTTTTCTCTCTCTCTCCACTTTCGTTTGCACTTGGCAGACAAGCAAACAAGCTATAGCTCCGAAATGTAAAAGCAACCCCCACAAGACTCAAGTTGGTTGTTGTGTCGCCGTATAAAGTCCTCATCATTAGGGTTGCCATTTATGAATAGCATTTTAATGCAGTTATTCCATGGTCTTGTACATATGTTTCGTATACTGGCATCCCTACTTGCCATCCCTCGGGGCGACATCGTCCCTCCAGTGAGCGGACTCTATGTCGTATGTAGAATGTCTCGGTGCATACAGGGAATAATAGAGTTTTTAAGAAGAAAAGAGAATGAGAAGTAGTAGAATTACCGCACCATGTGTTGAAGTGGTTTTAGGGCTGTCATCAGTTCGTCATAACACTTCAAAAGAAGAGAGAGAAGAGAGGGTGCAAGAGGAGCGAAAATGGATGAAAGGAGATATTGTACGAGCCATGAATGGAAAAAAGAGAAAAGAACGGTAGTTCACACTTTCACCCGGGGCCATGCAGGTTTTATGAATTCGATTTTCTGTCATTTTAATGACCCTTAAGCGCGTGCGTGTGCTCTTTGGTTCCAATGCATCATTGTTAAAGTCAGGGTTGACAGAGCGAGATGCCATTAGTTTGGTGTCCCTTTTCCGAGCGGCACGCCATCATCATTATCCTCCTCCTTCTCGGAGGAGAGAGCACGAGCTCACTTGGGAGACTGAGTTTGGGTCCAAAATGGGAATGGATGTTGTTTACCTTGGAGATTACTTTCAGCCCCATCCTTCCTTCCTGCTGCCAAAGTTCCCTTTTTCGCCGGAAAATAACGGATGAGAAGGAAAGCTGTTGTTTGGCTCCGTTTTATGGCAAATGTGCTTTCAGCAACGGTGCAATCATGCGGAGAGAATACCAAAGATAACTTGACCAATCCCGACTTATTACGGTCTTAAGCTGCTGCTGTCTTAAGAACTGATTCATCGACTCTTCTCAATCATGGGATCTCTGTTTGATTGGGGGCAGCGGCAAAAAGCGTTTTAGTCTAATTAGATTCCACGGAGAAAGACTTTAAGTTGTTGTTCGTTCCCCTTTTTGTCGTATTGTACTATCTTGATCCAGAGCTTTCATTTACAATGGCAGTCAGAACTAATAATCGTGCAATTCCCATGGGTGGCTGCTGAGGGTGTGTCGCTTTCACCTGCTGCTAGCCGTAAATAATTAACGAGGCCTCCTTCATTCTGTGTGAATGCATGACCCTCAGCCAGGGCTGCCGGATTGTAGCAGGGGAGCTGGTTTTAATGAAAAGCAACTAATGCAAAATATGACTCATTGCAGCAACCCTGAAGGATCATACGTGCAAGTCACTCCGTGTGTGGCGGCACGCCCAGCAGCAAGCTGTTAAACATGTCTTGTGAATAGCGGGCGGTAACCATTTGAGTCCTTCATATCTCCCACATGAAAACACCTTTCTTTGTACTAATCGTTTTCACTTAATGTTTTCACACGATATGAATGGTAAAAACCTGACCGAGGCAAGATGAAGGAGAAGAAAGAAAGCTCCCGCCAGGAGCAAACAAGTTTTTTTTTCCGGCGGTGCCACTTTCCTAAATTTGTAATTATGCTCTTGGCACGTGACGCCGACGCCGCCGCCGACCAATGATGATGGAAGAGGTGCCGTTACCATTGACATATTAAGAAGTCGGCTCATATACATCGGTGGATTGGAGAAGGAGGCCGATGGGATTTTAATGAGCCTCGATAAGAAAGCCTTTCCCATGCGATATTCTTCTGGGAACCAGATTGTGTCCTCCGCTTTAACCACTGTCCCCCTTTACTTTATTTATTCCAGATCATTGGAGAAGAAACGCATTCAAGCTATTCTTGTCAAAGCCCAAGATCGTTCAAAAGAGTCTAAATTGAATGCAAAGCTTCTTCTCAATATATTGTGTGCCGGTTTTAGAGTTTAAAACCAAGGGGGAACCTTGGCAAAAGTTTCTTTACACGTGTATATGCGACGACAAATCTTCAAACAGATTCACGCTTGCCTGAGCCTTTGCAGAGTGTATATTTCAACTGCTGTAGCTGTATGTCCCACCAAAATGCGAATCCTGGCCCCGGGGGAAATTCAAAAGGGAAAAGGGAGTTGGTTCGTTCTCCACCATCAAGGAAACAACAACACATTTTATGCACAGGGAAACGTGTTTAGATACACAGGGTTGCCGGAACAGGAGCACCATTACTTGTTTTCTTTGAAAACATTCTTTAATTTCACTTTATTCTCCCAGAACACGCGCGCCTCCATAACGTTTTAATCCCCTGTGAAAATCGCTCCTTCCTCGGTCCCGCCTCTCGATCCTCGAGTCTTGATATCCTCCAGCATGCAAGTAGTGTTGTCATCTGATCCCCTGAATAGATTTCTTCCAAACTCAATTCATGGCTTCAACCTTTTGTAGCAGATAATCCCATTATAAACTGTCGTGCCTGAAAGGGGCTTTTGTTGCATATTTGGCCACCACCACAGACCAGACCAATGATCGGACCATTCATTTACAGCTTCTAAAACGGTTTCGTGCTTCGTGGGCATAATACGGCTGAGTATTATAAGCCCCATCATTTAGTGTATGTGTATATGTACGAACGGGGGATGAATCTCAGTTTCGGTGTGAAAAGAAATCGTTTTTCTTTCATTCTTTATGAGGTGATGGCTGCTTAAGTCAACAAGAAGAAGATGGACAGAAACCGCTAAAATGAGAAAGAAAGAAGAGAGACATGTGAAAATGTGAAGACCACCTTGGTAGGAAGAAGAGCTGGTTTGACATATTGTCTGTACTTTATTACATTCAAATATGTTTTATGCTATAAAACAAGTACTCAATTGCAACTGCCTGATCACGGTACCAAACTTTATTCCTTGCCTGCATCCACATTCCTATTCTTATAAATTAACAGTTGCCCTTCAAATATTTATATTGGAGTACTTTCTTCTTCTTTCTTTCTGTTTGCCTTAGTAATAAGCTAGGCATGAATGAGATTCTGAAATGTAGCCGTCCTCCTCCTTATGACGATGGCCTCATGCCGCCAACTCAAGTGGCGGCGGCGCCTCCGTCAATGTTGACCCTACGAATAACAAACTACTTTTTTCATTCCTCTGAGGTTCATGATCGGAAGTAAGGCAAATAGACAAAACTTTTCCTCCTCCTTCGACTTCTCTCTCCTCATCAAAACCAGACCAGAAGACAAATATTTGAACCAGATGCACTTTGAAAAGTGCAGGGTAAAAATAGAACCTTTGCCTGCTTGCCCTTCAATGCTACTACTTGCATGCGTACATATTTGCACTAGACTAGACAGTCATAACAATTTGCAAACATGGCCGTGATAAAAAGTGTTGACACATAAAATACTATTTAACCTGCTGTTTCCCTTTCCTGGTGCAATAGCAGAAAAGGGAGAAAGCAAATACGTGTTAACGGCTTAAAAATGCGATGATGAGCTTTAACGAACGGAACAGAAGAAGAAGAAAGAAAAGCGGGTTGAATTTGCCTAATCCTCGTTGATTCGATTATTAGCGCTCTTTAGTACTAGGGATGACATAACAAAATTATATACCGACGTACAGTACTCTTATCCCGCGTTATTTACTGTACATAATCCTCCCATTTCAGCATCCCTGACAATCTGTTTCCGTGGCTGTTACACATAATAAGACGTTCTCTTTCTTCTTTTATATTCCCCGGGGGAGCATCTGTGATTTCATTTCCTCCGCATTACACACCGTACAGAGAGAATTAAAAGTTTGGGTAAATCCGATTTGAAACTTTCATTGTACATCTGGTCACAATGGATTTGTATCACATGATTGGGGGGAGGAGCGAGTCAGTGATGCGAGTGAGTGAGTGAGTGACGGATTTAAATACCCCCAGATTGATGATGAGCTTCTCTAATCCGGGACTCCCAATGCACTGTCATGATTCCGGGTCACACCTTGATCTATAAATTCGATGCATATAAAAATCGACTTTGGACATAATGGTCCGTCCGTCCCTTTGATATATTAATAGTGAGACTTATGACTCGACGACTGTAAGTTGTAGTAACTTTTTCGTCGTCGTCCATGACTTTGCATTTCTTTTCAGGCTGATCGATACTTGCATGCAGTTGTGAAAAAAGAAGCTCCTTCTTCTTCCATCTGCCTGGCCGTCTACAAATTACCACTGACTGCTCAAAAGCTAAACGTTTTGACCATTTTAACGCCTTTATTCTTCTTCTTCTTCTATGTCAGAGACACAAAGGAAGAATTTAGACCACAAAAAGGATCACATTGCCCAGCAGGATTGAAAGGAAGAAGAAGAATGCTGTTGGTATGTCTTTAAGAATATATATTGAAGGCAATGAAAGGGAAATGGCAGAAGCTCGACAATTGGACGGAAATATTTCACCACGACAACGTCGACATGCATTGTGATCTGTCGAGAGACAGGTGTCCGCGTATTCCTCAATGAAGAGAAGAAGAGCAAGTGTCGTTTTAACTTTGCAAAGATCGATTCTTTTTTCGGTTCAAAAGGTCGTCATGCAGCTTTTTTACCCCCGATATCACGCACTCCATCAACCCTAATCATAACTCTTTCTTTATATTTTACCTGAAGCCATTTGATTGGCTCCCCAGGGAGGCGAACCTGCTGCAGTTCTTGCCGTTTAACGTCCCCCTGGGGACACTCACTCTCCATTTGCAGCAACGACGGAAAGAGACATTTAACCTTTTTGTCGCGCTTGGTCACGAAACTTGGAGGAAGGAAATTATAGCAATATAATGCTGATGAAGCGATTTTTAACCCGAGTTCAGAAGCCCGTTATGTAGGGCCTAAAATGTAGTATAGAGTTGAGAAAACGTGATACTTCATTCAAAGATGACTACAAGAATGTGGTTTGTGATATTTCTCGCCTTTTTACATTCATTCTCCTTCTGTAAATTGTTTGTTGCCTCATTCACACAGAGGCGTCTAAAATGTGCTGCAGGTCCGCCGTTATGGAAGACATTTTATACCAGCATTACTACATCAAATATGGAACTAATAGTATAAATGGCATCCCTGCTGCATGATATGTGTTAAACAGACTTTGACGTGATCGAATGGTCGTTCTAACTGGAACAAATCCACGTTGGAAGCAAGAAAAGGTTCTAATTGGCGCAACCACTTCGACACGGTTTTCACGATGTCGGTCGGACGCGTGGATGAACAGAATTATTATTATTAATAATAATAGCAGCGCAGGTTCCCGTGAATAATTCGGTGGCTTCCCAGGGGATTAGAGAGGATTAATGCGGTTTGCATAGACAAGGGTATTTTCTTAATTTGAAATTTTACGCATAGGGATCAATGCTCTGCGTTGAAGGATTACATGATAATTCGCTTTCGAATTTAACGGGAGATTAATGGGTTCACTATTTTAATATTGTAAAGAATCTATTCCCATATTTTAAATTCATATTTTGGTGAAAGCAACCCTATTAATAGTCTATCCGAAAGCACTATCGAAATAAATTTTAATCAATACAATGACTAAAAGATCACGACGAATTCCCATTTGGAACAGAGGGATACAATTTTTGGGTAACGAAGTACAGGGTGTTTCACGAGAGTTGTCCCGATTAAGAACTTAAATATATCTTTTATACTGGGTTTTAGAAGGTTGCTTATGAAGTAAAAATATGTTTATAATAGTGGGACATTTTATGTTATCATATTTTTGGCTTCAAATGTTCTTTTACTTGGCCATGATTGTAGACCAAAGTCAAAAGTGTAGATGTAGGCCCAAAATAGGATAAAAAATGAGACAGCTTCAATTTTGCTAAATGCTACCAAAATTACATGTGTTGCTACCAATAATGGTTAGTAATTAGTTTTGAGCCCTATAAGGATTTGTGGAAGGAAAAAGGAGCCCCCTTTGTGGTAAAATAATTAATTTCAATATTATCAATACATTCATTAGTAGTAAAATTGTCGAAATTTCCCCCTTTTTCAATCTCAAATTAGCTGATGTATTTATTTAAAAAAAATTATTCAAAAAGGTATGCACATAAAATTTCCCACTCTCCTAAAACTTTTTGGACTTCATAAACAACCTTCTCAAGCCCAGTATAAAAGAGATAATGTAGTTGTTAACCGGGACAACTCTCATGAAACACCCTGTACGTATAGTTACAAATTGCAATGTTAAAATACCACCAGATCGGATACGGTAAGTGCTGTACGTACTGTACATGTTTTGTTGGGCGCCCAATGATTACAATAAATTTTACATTTTTGGCTAATTTTAAACTTTTATTACAATAGATTACTTATTGATAGGTTTTTGTCTCCTTCAAATTACGAGTATTTTCTGAATATCCATGAAAAATATTACTTCTTGCCATGAATTAACAAAAAAAAGTACTTTTTACTTCTTATTCTGAGTCATTCATTATCTGATGACTCTGGATAACAATCGAACCTTCTTAAATCTTGATGGCCGTGCGGACAAAATCATCCTGAGTGGCCATCTTGGTGACGCGAATCTCCTCCTCCTCCAGCAGGCGGTCCTCTGCGTTGAGCGTCCCCTCACGACGGCGCCACTTCCTGGCGATGCTTCCGCTCAGCTGGCCCACCTTGACGCCACTCTTGTACATGCGCTCCTCGCCCGGCAGCACCACAGGCTCCAGCGGGGTGTGGACACACTTGGGGGCCACGAACAGGACGGCAGACGTCCTCTGAGGCACAATACCGTCCACGGGGGCCGCATCCTGCACACGGTGGAGGACGGCGGGGACGCGGCCGTTGGAGCGGATCTCGGTGCACCAGCCGAAGACGACGATGGCGCTGCCCTCCTCGGCGGGCACGGGGACATCCCGCCACTCTCCGTCGATCTCGGCCATGAGCCCGGGCTCGCGGGAGAAGATGAGCGTGAAGGAGCCGAAGTCGCGATGCTCTCCACAACGGGGCGGCGTCAGACTCGCTGGACGGGCGTAGTAGTCCACCATGCGGAAGTTCATGTGGGCATCCTCCACGACTGCCTGGCTGCCGCAGGCGTCGGCAAGGGCGTCCAGGAACTTGGGCACCACATTCGTGCTGCACTCCTCCCAGAAGGTGCTGGTGGCGTCGACGCCCGGAGCCCCGTCCGTCACGTTGTTCCCCTCCTTGGCCGTGATGACGGCCATGCGCTCGGGGGAGACGTCCAGCACGCGCTTCATATCGACGTCCGGCCCGCCGTTGCCGTTGGCGAAGGAGTCCTTGTAGACCAGGTTCTTGGTGTACGCCTGGTTGAGCCTGTCGCCGGTGTCCGAGTTTTCATGGAGATGCGTGAGGAGTCCGCGAATGTCCCAGATGGGCGCGAGAGGGAGGTCCGTCAGGCACAGAAGTCCTTTGGAAGCGGAGATGGCATCGGAGATGGCGGCAATGCTGGCGTTGATGGAGACGGACGACATCATCTTGAATGGATGGGACGAGTAAGCGGGATGTAGGTCAATCGAAGTTGGCAGAAGCTAAGGAGCGAGTGATTTTTCCTGGCCAATGCCCTCTATTTATATGGGCAAGTGGCAAAACGCATCTTGTTACGACTCGGAGTGTGAGTAGCTACGGCACTTAATGTATCGGGTTACTTGTAACCTTGTAAATACCAGTTGATTACTTCCTTCAAGCTTATATTTTCATGAAAATTTTTAACGGGCCCTAAATGCTGTCATCACAATATGTATAAGACATCCCAGGAGAGAGAACGGGAGCATCTTTAGCTATGATATTTATATTCAATTTCAAAAGCATAATAAAAAAGAATGTGCACTTCTATCACTGACTGCTATCAATATAATTATGTACATGTTCATTCCCGTATTAAGGAAAACATTTATTTTTGACCACTGGTTACTAATCCACATCCGTGTTTTGACCCATGATGAACATAATTTAAATATATATAAAAACTTTTCTTTTCCATAAAAGACTCTTACTAGAAAATCAACTACACAAATAGCAAGTGTAATGCCGTTAAGAATGCAGCAACCAGAAATTAATAGCAGCTGCTAATCTAGTAATCGTAGTTCGCAACAGAATAATGTAACTCTAAAGACCTGCAGATTTCTACCGGTCATCAGAGAATGCAGCAGGGTTTCAAGATAGTGCAGCGTCAGTTCCAGTGAATTGGAGGGGAAGAAGATGGAGGTCAGGTAACGATTGTGTGACTTACACAAAAACCAGTTTTCTTGACCAATAAACGCGAGCATTTGCTTGCATAACTCCTGTTATTCGAGAGGAATGTTTCAATTTTCGTGCATCATTATTGCAAAAATAGTGGGGGGATAAACATTGCCAGTAACTGCGAGTGCATGATAGCTTCGAAAGAACGGGTAATTGAATCATCAACTATTCAGCAATATTCTTCAAACATCCTTGACAATCGTTAGGAAAGCATAATAGTTTTGATTTGGATTTTTCTTCGCGGTAATGAGTTTGATGATAAAGCAAGATCAGATTTCGTCTTAAGAATTAGGCGCTGATTCTGTTATTTTATTTATGACACATACCTTTAGATTTTCCAAGGACAGAGGCACAGAACAGGACACTATGATCCAAAATTAATTATATTTATGGAAATGACTCTTTCAAACCTTGCTATAAGGAGGTAGAAAGAATTATGATAGGATAGGTCTATGGTCTGGGATAGGTGTTTCTTTAGTTTCTGATGAAATCTAAGCGAGGGTTAATTACGATAGGTCAGGGAACATTAACATACAGTAGAAGTGATTGATAATCACATCTATTTTTGCAATGTGATAATAAAGTAAGATGTGGTTGTAGATAATTGTCCTTCAAGGAAAAAAGGGAATCCTGAAGAACGGTTTTAGCAAAATAAAGTACTACGAAAAAAACCGCTTATATTATTATTTTATTAAAACATCCTTTAACTGTGTATGTACAGGGTGGGGACATGTATATACTAGTAACCGTGTTGTCTTAGGTCCATGGGTGGGGAAGCAAATTTGTCCGAGACATTTGAGGCGACTTTTATTCATATTTTCATTAATAAACTCAGTCTAATTTTACAGAGCTTTTAGATATCTTACTTGGTTACATTTTTTGTTAAGGCAACATTGCTCTTAATTTGAGCACACTCTGCTCACATTACATTTAAGCAAATGAACCAGATTTTCCTTGCGCGGATCCTATTAATAGAAGAAAACGCTAAAAATGACCTCATGGCTGGCATGTCCACAATTTTGCACTTGGAGGCACGAAACTCTGCCATATATTACTAGTTTATATAAAGTACATCTAATCAAATTATTTTACGCCTAGGTAGTCATCCTCAAGCTCTTTTAGTCATTGGAAAGTCCATGTGTTATTGCAGTTTTTGCTTACTTGGATTACTTATTACCCAGGAATGCAGGCCTAACCCCCTTCATAGACACCCTGAAGGCCAGCTAAAGGTGGTTTCATATTCTTGGGAGCATACTTTATAACTAAAAGCAAGAAAATAATGATCCCTTAGAATAATTTTAATGTTAAAATAGGGGATCAAATTCGGACGTTTTTTTCATTGATTCTTGACTTCAAACATTGTATTTTGTTGGCCTCAATGATCAAATGGTTGAACTAGTGCATCTTATATTGCCAGCGTATGAGTTAGGTGACTACAATGGGTATTTGACTAATATATGGGACCTCTACCACGCTTTAACATGGAGCAGAGAGCAATGGCATGGAAGCAGAAAAAGTTGCCAGTAGGGAACACGTTGTCACACTCTCTGTCTCTCTCAGTAGGACTATTGTGCTCTAAGTCGGGTTATTATTAGAATGAGATGTGTACTACATATTTTATTTAATACATATCCTTGTCAAATGAGCGGTATACCAGTAATACTGTTTTTGCTTGAAAAAACTTGACGCGGGCAAATTTCCTTCCCCCCTGTATTACACCTCAGTGGCTTACTTTAGAAACAAGTCCTTTTCATTACAGATAATTAAAATATGAATCTACTTGGCATGCTAAGCTAGGCACAGCAAGCCTTAGGGCCGGGCTAAACTATTCTACAAACATACTTGCACTGCCTACGCGTACCCAAATGCTTCTTTGTTCCAGTGCCAAATACCCAGTCTCCAGACTATACGATAAGTCAGGAATGATTGCAAAATTTAACAAGAAGAATTGCTTGGACTGAAAAGAGGTGGCATTTCCCGGCCAGCTCTTCAGCAAAAAAGGAAGGGAAGAAAGTACTTGTTAAGTGCTGCTCTCTTGTTCTTCTGTTTCCAGTGTGAACCCGCCTTTGCTCACTTTTTCTTATTACTCTCTCCTTCCAGTCAACATTATTGTCAATGTATACCTGCTATGTACAACCAATGAAAGTGCAACTAAAGGTAACAATCAGTTATCTTATGACTGCAGTGATGTCATCTCGTAAATGAGACAATTCAGCCAATCAGAGAAGGAGAAGTATGAGACAAATCCAGAGGCTGGCTGTCCAAATGGTAAGAAGCAAATGGTGCCAAATCTGCTAGTTCTACTTCTATATAGAGCTTGAAAGAAGCATTCGGAAGTGTCCTAAACCTCTTATGTACTCTTTTAGTATCAGTACAGAGCATAAAACATATGTTAAAATTCTTCGTTGGCTCTTCTGAAGACCTTCAATTTTGGCTAGAGACCTGTTATCATTTGGACAGCTGAGGCATCCTCTTGTCTCTTATGAGGCTGAGGAATGAGCCCATCTGAGTTTCCACTAGTACATAGACTCAGAGTAACTCAGGGAACTCAAAACTCAGTCTCATAATTATGTGACCAGTTGGATAGCTGTAATGATTTCCTTGCCCTACCTCTTATATCTACTTTCATTGTGTACAAACAACTTAACAGATCATAAGTCCTGCCTGAAACCGGCTTAAGTTTGGGGGATTATTGACCATGCTTGTTATTAAAATGAATTATACTTTCTTAATTGATTTACTATCATATATGCAGAGGTGCTATATAACTTACAGAGCTTCCAAGGGTAGCATAAGATAGGGTAAAACGGATAATTTTAAAAATGACATTTTTGATAATATTTATAATGGGACATGTCACAGGCTAGGCCATTAACTAAAGAGGGTTAAAGATAATAATTATTTAGCAAAAATACATTCCTAGTGAGCAGTTATTACATGATGTTATGTTCTTAAAATCCTAGCATATGATACTAAGAGATACCTCCAACCCATGATTGTAACTATAAAGTAAAGCATATTTGTAAGAAAAGATATGTACATGAGCTTCCAAGAATATTTGTTTTTCCTTCTACTAAAAACACTCTGTTCTGGAAATCTTACATTTTTTTAATTTTAAAATATAAAAATTATCCTCCTTGGCCATCATTTAATCTCTTTGGATCTTATGTAAGTTGTATAGCACTAGATTAATAACCATTTAAATATCGGACACGGTATTTGAACAAATTGTGCTCCAGACCAGTCCTGGACAAAGAAAGTGAAGAACCAACAAAAACTCAGCCAGGCAAAGAGTCACTGAGCACCAAGAAGAAAGATCCAGCTGAGAAGAGCAAATTGTAAGCTCAGGAGGAGCAGAGAAAGAGAAAGAAAAGAGAAAAGTCAGCCATTGTAAGCTCAAACTTTCTACTGTGAGGACCCAATAGATTTTGTCTTAGAAAAGCTTTTCTAGGCCT